>CAUYQV010104652.1:0-14775 GCA_963574575.1 Galagoides demidoff | reverse complement strand
GCGCCTGCCACAACGCCCGGCCATTTTTTGGTTGCAGCCATCATTGTTGTTTGGCGGGCCCGGGCTGGGGATTCGAACCCGCCACCTTAGGTGTACGTGGCTGGCGCCTTAGCCGATTGAGCCACAGGCGCCGAGCCCTTACTCTATATTTTTATAGCTAGTTGTCTATATGTAGTTTCTTTCTCTCTTTTCCTCTTTTCTTTCTCCCTTTGTTAACATACCCAAATTGAGAACAGGGATCTCCCCATAGTGAATATTCGACATTTTTTCTTCACTGACCAGGTGGTTCACTTGTCTGAACATGGACCTTCTTCCTACCTCAGACCTAGTCATGCCCTGAATTTACCTTTCTAGAAATTTGATCTGATGATTCAGTTTCACTTTATAATTCTGTCAGATATATTTTAATTTTCTTTTCCTTTTTTTTTTTTTTTTTTTTTTGAGGCAGAATCTCACTCTTTTTCCCAGGCTAAAATACAGTGGCATTATCATAGCTCCCTGCAACTTTATATTCTTGGAGTCCTCCGGCCTTAACCTCCCAAGTAGGATTGTAGTCATGCACCATCACACTGAGCTAATTTTTCTGTTTTTGGAAGAGATGAGTTATCACTATGTTGCTTAGGCTGGTCTTAAACTCCTAAGCTTAAGTGATCCTCCCTGGGCATCCCAAAGTATTAGGATTACACAAGGCTGACCCTAAGTATGTTTTCCTTTTGGCTTCTCCCATTCCTGCATCCTTTTTTATATTTTAATGGTGATTATTGATGATACTTGTATTTGCATTTGCTATTCTTTTATTTAGTCAAGCCAATAATATCTCACATACTCTCACTTCATCCTATTGGTAGGGGAAAAAAAGGGCACAATGGTATGGAAAATTGGCTCGGTGCCTGTGGCTCAATCGGCTAAGGCGCCAGCCACGTACATCTAAGGTGGCGGGTTCAAATCCCCAGCCCGGGTCCGCCAAACAACAATGATGGCTGCAACCAAAAATGGCCGGGCGTTGTGGCGGGCCCCTGTGGTCCCAGCTACTTGGGAGGCAGAGGCAGGAGACTCGCTTGAGCCCAGGAGTTGGAGGTTGCTATGAGCTGTGATGCCATGGCACTCTACCCAGGGGGATAGCTTGAGGCTCCTAGCTTGAGGCTCCATCTCAAAAAAAAAAAAAAATTGTGTCCAAAGCCCACTACTAAGTCTTTCATATTTTTATGATAAGAGTTATTTGTAATAAACAGTTCTTTCGAAAGTAAAAACTTAATATTCTAAGCCCTGACTGGCTAGTATGTTTAAATTACAAACATCTGGACTTCTAAATACGTAACTCAATGTTGCTAAAAAATTGAGGACAGTTTTTTCCGGTCTAAAAACAAACTGTACCGACTACAAGACTTGTCACAGGCTCATCAGGATTAAACTTTAAATATTAAACAGACTCCTAGTCTCTGTCCCATGTAAAGAAAAAGTTTGTAATGGCTCAGTGCCTGTAGTGAGTGGTAGGGGCAACAGCCACATACACCGAAGCTGGTGGGTTCGAGCCTGGCCTGGGCCTGCTAAACAACAAGGACAAGTGCAACCAAAAAATAGCCAGGGTGTTATGGTGGGCACCTGTAGTCCCAGGAACCTGGGAGGCTAAGGGAAGAGAATCGCTTAAGCCTAAGAGTTTGAGGTTGCTGTGAGCTGTGATGTCACAGGACTCTACCAAGGGCCACAAAATGAGACTGTCTCAAAAAAAAAAAAAAAAAGAAAAAGAAAAGTTTGTACAACTGACATCAGTATGACTATAAATAAAATTATTTAAAGGAAATACATATTGGTGAAAATCTACTCACTTTCTATTCCTCGAACATCTTTTCCTCGCAAAAACATAGGCCAAAGAGTAAGTGCAGGGTTGAGTTTATCGGAGAAGGAAGCAGACTTTATATTCAACCTCGGCTTCTCTAAGTAGCTCAGGCTTTTGTTCTCTGTGGGTGATATATAACAAGCGAAGTTCTTTGCAACAAGATCGTCATTAACACAAACCTGTGAAATGTAAACATGTTGTGGGTGTCAAAGTCAAGTGACTGTAATCAAAGTATTTTAAACTAAGCTCAAATTTCAATCTTCAGAAAAATTATTTTATAGAACAAAGCATTTTCCCCTCCCTCCCCTTCTTCCTTTTGGAGACGAGGTCTCAGCATGTTGCCTGGCTGGCCTCAACTCCTGGGCTCACACCACCCTCCTACTTCAGCCTCGGGAGTAGCCGGGACTAGTCAGGCTACACAACTACGCTTGGCTTTTTCTTTTTTTAATAGAACCTGATTGGACAGAAACAGACCTGACTTCTGCTCTGGTAATGATGAACTACATACTTCTCAGCAATTCTTCTGAGGAGAAAAACAGCAAGGATCTGTATTAAATACACAGGGTGGCCATAAAGCTGTGTGCAATTTAAAATCGTGTGCCAAACTTTATGGCCACCCTGTATAAAACATTCTTTTGAATGCAGAAAAGCTAACACAACCTGGCCAAAGATCTGGGAAGAGGACAAAGACAAAACAAGAACCACAAACAGAAAAAACTGACAAATTAGATTTGCTCAAAATTTTAAATTTCTGCTTTTCAAAAGAGAATGAAAAGTTGGGGCAAAAACGTTTTAAAATGCATCCACAATACATAAAGAACTCCACTCCTAAAACTCAGTAAAAGAAAGCCCAGTCAAAAACTAGGCAAAAGGTCTGAATGAGAGCTTTTTCAAAGATACATGTATTGCAAATAAGCATATAAAAGTATCACCAGTTCTTGGGAAATGCAAATTTAAATCAGACACACCTCTCAGAATGAGGAGGGACACAAAGGAATGGAAGCAACTATCTTCCACCGCTGAAGGGAGCGTACAACGGTCACCTCCTTTGAAAAACTTTGGTAGTTTCTTAATACCTTCAATGTTATCTAGAAGTCTGGCTTCTGGGCATTTACCCAAGAGAAACGAAAGCACAGGTGCACAGGGGACTTGTGTGACTATCTGTAACAGCCCTACCTGGCGGCCACTGCAATGTGCACATGGGGTAATGATGACTACACCGCGGTCGACCCACACACTTGAGAGCACTGGCAGGATCAGATGGACCCCTGACACGGGGGAACATGGAAGCATCTCAGCATAACTTTGCTGGATGAAAGGTGGCAGGGAAAAGCGGACACTCAGGGACAAATTCCTGTACGCCTTTTGGGAGCTGGAAAAGGACTGGAGGCCCTGATTTTCTTTCTTTGGCAATTAGGAGCTCATGCATCCACTCAAAGTTCTCCCAGCCAAGCACGGGCCTCCCTGCCTTCCACACTGCGCCACCTTGCAGTAAGAGCCAGTCATCATCAACGTACAACTTACACAGGGAGAGAAAAGATCTAACTTCAAAAAGCAGGAAGAAACCAAGGTAACAGAGAATTTTATAAAGATGTTTCACAAGATTGGTCCTACTGCCAACATACTGACTTTTATTTTATTTTTGAGACAGTCTCAGTATGTCACCCTCAGTAGAGTGCCATGGCGTCACAGCTCACAACCTCAAACTCTTGGGCTTAAGCGATTCTCTTGCCTCAGCCTCCCAAGTAGCTGGGATTACAGGCGGCTGTCGCAATGCCTGGCTATTTTCTTGTAGTTGTCATTGTTTGGTAGGGCCCGGGCTGGGTTCAAACCCACCTGGGTTTGGTCCCTGTATGTGACCGGCACCCTAGCCACTGAACTACAGGTCCCAAGCCAGGCATTTTTTCTTTTAGACAGAGTCTCACTCTGCTGCCCTGGGTACAGTGCCATGTGTCACAGCTCACAACAACCTCATGCAATCCTCTTGCCTCAGCCTTCCCAGTAGCTGGGACTACTAACACCTGCCACAATGCCCAGCTAGTTTTCCCATTTTTAGTACAGACCAGGTCTCTTGCTCAGGTTGTGAGCCACTACACCTGGCCAACATATTGGCATTTTTTACCAAGTTGTTAAATAAGTAACAAAGAGTCACAGGTAAGCTCGACCAAGGTGCCAAGAACTCAGAATGCAATATAAACACTAACAAGTGAATGTTGATACATAAGAGTAACAATCACACTAAAGGTAGCATGAAAGAGGAAAAAATAAGTAACTTTGGAAAACAACATTTTGGGTGCATGATATTAAGGCTGAAGACACATTTCTCTCTCATAGGAATGTGGGCTAGCAAGTCTGAAATTGTGTGAATACTAGGGTTAATCAAATGAGGATGCCGTGCTAAAGAGAGTGGGGATAAGAGTCAGGACAGCAGGGGGTTAGGAAGAACCCGCAGTGCACGCGGGGGCCAGAGGGTCAGAGAGAACCCCGCGGTGCACGCGGGGGTCAGAGGGTCAGAGAGAACCCCACGGTGCATGTGACGTCAGCAGCCCCGCACTCTCAGTGCACGTGCAGATGGACACAGAGGTTTAAGTGCAGAGTCCTGTTCCTCACTCTTCCTGCACAACCACCGACGTCCCTGTAGGAACAAGCACACCTGCTGCCTTCATCCTGATGTGTGAACAGCACTCTCCACAAAATGATCCCAGAGCGTGCTGTGGCAGCAGAATCAAGGAGCCCTCAAACAGTGATGGAGCACCTTAAAGGACAGGCTCCCTCTGAAGGAGCTTCTGATGGCCAGAGTCCAAGGCAGGGTAAGACAACAATAACAGTAACAGATGACAACCCCATGCTCAAGTAAATGCCCCAAAGTCCATACAATATCAATTGATGAATAAATCATTGGTCTTTGCTACAGTAGAATTCTAATTAAAAATTAAAGGATTAGGCCAGACACGGTGGCTTACACCTGTAATCCAAACACTCTGAGAGGTAGATTGCCTGAGTTTAGGAGTTCAAGACCAGCCTGACCAAAAGCAAGACCCAGTTGCTACTCAAAACAGAAAAACTAGGGCAGGAAGATGACCTGAGCTCAGGAGTTTGATGTTACTATGAGCTATGATGATGCCTTAGCACTCTACCCAGGGTAGCAAAGTGGCACTCCTATCTAAAAAAATAGAGAAGGGTGGTGCCTCTGTCTCAGTGAGTTGGGCGCCGGCTCCATATACAGAGGGGGGCGGGTTCAAACCCAACCCCAGCCAAACTGCAACAAAAAAATAGCTGGCATTGTGGCGGGTTCCTGTGGTCCCAGCTACTTGGGAGGCTGAGGCAAGAGAATCGCCTAAGCCCAACCTAAGAGCTAGAGGTTGCTGTGAGCTGTGATGACACAGCACTCTACCAAGGGTGACAAAGTGAAACAGTCTCTTAAAAAAAAAAAAACTGTAAAGGATTAATGGAAGTGAGCACCATGATGACAAGTCTACAGGCAGGAGTCACTGATGGTGGGATTAGCATAGTCTCAAAAGTGTCTCCCCACAAGGCACTTACAGGAAAAAAGAAAGATACTAGCTCCGTGCAGGAGAAGCCTGGCCATCAGCACAGCAGCCAGGTGACAGCATCAGCTTCACTGGTGATCAGGCCTATTGGCATCATGGCCTGAGAAGGGCACAATGCCACCTCTGAGACGTTCTTGACAAAAATGTACGGTTTCAATCTAATTACAAGAAAACACCAGGCAAGCCCAAATCGAATAACATCTAGAAAATAACTGGCCAGATGAGCATGACTGAGGAACTGTCACAGCTTGGAGAGCCTAAGGAGACATGGCAAACAGGCCACACGGGGTGCGGGATCAGATCCCAGATCAGAGAAAGGAATCAGCGGGGAAGCCGGCAACATTCAAACCAGGGCTGCGTGTACAAGGTTGTGTGCAGGGGCCACTCCTGCAAGCCCAGCACTTTGACAGGCCAAGGTGAGAGGATCACTTGAGGCCAGGAGTTGGAGGCTGCAGTGAGCTCTGATCAGACCACTGAATTATAGTCTGGGCCACAAAGCAAGGCTCTGTCTCCAGGAGTATCAACAAGGGAGTAAAATCTGTAGATTTCTCATAGAACTGTGCCAATGCTCATCTTCTGGTTTTAATAACTGTGCTGTGGTTCTACATAATGTTAACATTACGACAGCTTGGGGAAAGCCTACCCAAAATTTCTGCATTATTTTTGCTTCTTTTCCCTAAGCCTAAGATTTCAAAGTAACTAATTTTTTTTTTTTTAACATCCGTAGTTAAGGCAACCCTGTGGGCTCGATCATCCCTAGGGCTGCATCCTTGGCCGCCTCTGCCCAGGGCGCTGAGCCTGACCTCATGCCACCCTCCAGCAAGGGCGGCAGCTGCTGCCTGGGGGCCGGGGAGTCTGCTCAGCGTAAGGCTCCCTCGCTTTCCACTCACATTATCTGGATTCTTCACACGGAGCATTTATTACACACAATGAGAACACCTGGGAAGGAAGGGTGGTCGGGCCTGTTGGCATCATGGCCTGAGAAGGGCACAACATAATACACGAGCGTAGTTATAAAATGTATGTCCTCTAGTAAGAAAATAATGTTCCAGGTCAGGTGTGGTGGCTCAGGTCTGTATTCCCTGCACTCTGGTAAGCTGAGGTGGGAGTATTACCTGAACTTAGGAATTTGAGACCAGCCTGACAAGAGTGAGACCCCGTGTCTATTAAAACTAGAAAAACTTGGCTTGGCGCTTGTAGCACAGTGGTTAGGATGCCAGTCACATACACTGAGGTTGGTGGATTCAAATGCGCCCTGGGTCAGCTAAAGAATAATAACAACTGCAACAAAAAATAGCCAGGCATGTGGTGGGCACCTGTAGTCCCAGCTACTTGGGAGGCTGAGGCAAGACAATCACTTAAGCCCAAGAGTTTGAGGTTGCTGTGAGCTATGACGCTATGGCACTCTACCCAGGGCACAGAGTGAGACTCTGTCTCAAAGAATAAAAAAGAAAATGAAAAAGAAAAAAGAAAATAATGTTCCATATTGACCACTATGGGAACAATTTCTTGTCCGCAACTAAGTAAAAATCTGAACTAATGTTTCCAAATAATCAAAGAAGGAAACAGTGCTGGCTGGCTTCTAAGCTAAGGAAGACCTCAAAAGATCAAGACAATTTCTTTCTTTTTTTTTTTTAGAGACAGAGTCTCACTTTGTCGCCCTCAGTAGAGTGCCATGGCATCACAGCTCACAGAAACCTCCAGCTCTTGGGCTTAGGTGATTCTCTTGCCTCAGCCTCCCGAGTAGCTGGGACTACAGGCACCTGCCACAACGCCCGGCTATTTTTTGTTGCAGTTTGGCCACGGCCAGGTTCAAACCTACCACCCTGGGTATATGGGGCCTGCTCCCTACCCACTGAGCCACAAGTGCTGCCAACAATTCTTTAATTTATTCTTTATGTATGTTTTGTGAGACAGAGTCTGGGTGTTAGCAATTGTCTTGCCTCAGCCTCCAAAGAAGCTGGGACTACAGGTGCCTGGCAACAACACCCAGCTATATTTTGGTTATCCTTGTCATTGTTGTTTAGCTGGCCCCGGCCAGGGTTCAAACCCGCCAACCCCAGTGCATGTGGCCAGTGCCCTAACCACTGAGCTATGGGCACCAAGCCGGTCAAGACAATTTCTATGTTTTATGAGTTACACCGTCTCCTTGGCATTTATTCTTTGTCATAGTACAATTGAAACTCATGATAAAATACCCTAAAATAACTTTCACTTACTTTTTCGCTTTTTATAGTTACATAAAGGTAAACCTCAAAAGTATCTTCTTCCACAGCACACAATTTGGCTTCCACCAGGGTAGTTGCTGAGTGACAGAATGAAAACACCCATCAGCCGGCATCAGGAGGAGACCTGTGGCAGTTACGACTGTGTCCACTGACTAGCTCTGCTAACCAGTGAGGGGCCCAGCACCCCAGTGACAGCAGGACCTGGTGAGCTGCCGAGGAGGACCAGGCCGTCCCGACGATGCAGTGTCACCTGTCCTGGTCCATTCACAGCAGCCCCCTGCCACCCTGTGAGCCCCTCCTCAAGTCAAGTCCCTGGTCTGTCTTCTCCTCCAGTGATTCCAAAGTCCACAGTCCAGTCCTTATCTTTCATCTGAAAGTCCACTGTACCATTCAAAAGCCCACAGGTCAGAAGACTAGGTTCCTCCATCAGAGACTGCATGACCCAACAGCAGCTCCACTCACTGGTACCCACCAAGCACTATGCTAAGTCCTTCATACATTTTGTTTCATTTAATTTTTTACCATACCGTCTGATGCAAGGCCCGTCCCTGTCATGTCACAGATGAAGAGACCAGTTTCAAAGAAGGCTGCGTAACCTGCCTGAGGCCACACAGAAATAGGTGTCTGCCTCTTCCATACCCAGGGTCCTCGCCCAACAGCCCACAAGCACTCAAATGGCCAAAACTCATAACCCAGCCACCCTCCCAAGTCCAAGCTTCGGGCTGTTCCTTTACCCAAACAATGGCATAGCACGGGAGAGGGCCCAGAACGCAGCAGCGAGGTATCACGCAGCGCACCAGCCATGTCACTCCTGCTAACTCCCTAGAACGGCCAATCTAGGGGCAGGCACAAGTGTGTGACTCTTGACCCCCGGGGTTAGGACAGATGCCACAAGAGAGACCGTTCACAGTCACTGATGCAAAACAGAGAGTGCACACACAACAGGCAAGGACATTCTGCACACCTTAAATCGTGGTGATAACCACTGCATGATGAAATCCACTATCCCTTGCTCACTAAAAGTTGGGCTTTTTTCCAATTGTTGGTCCAATAAAAGGCACGTAACTGAAGTCTGCAGCACTGCAGCTTTCACGCAGACTAAGGGGGCATGGTGCCACAGGGTTCCTTTACAGACAACCCCTTCCCATTTCGGCTGTCAATCACTGACACCCGATTCACCCACACAGTTCCAGCACTGCAGTGCCTGTGACACTGAGAAGGGAAGAAGCTCCAGGTAACAAGGAACTTGGATGAGGAGGGTCAAGCGGATAATCAGACACCTCCCGGCCCCTTGCCACCAGCAGGCCACTGTGGGTGCCCGTTCAAGACAGAGCGCCATCACACATGCACTGGCCTTACCTTTTAGAATGTTCTGGAAGTACTGGATGGCTGCACTGTCCCACTTCTTGGCGGGTCTGGAACAGTGAACACAGGCAACTCCATTAAATAAAGTCCAAGACCAGTACCACACACAGGACTCTGCTCACCTTTCATGTCGAACACCCTACACAGATAACAAGCTTCCGGGGCGGCTCTGCGCTGGGGTGAGGATCTGGCTGTGCCCTACAGTACATGCCCGACACCCCCACCCGCACCAGGGCAGATAGAGCAGCCCTCTGCACTGGGGCAAGGACCCCGCTGTGCCCTACAGTATACCTCCCCACCCCCGTGTACACACTACTGCCCACACCAGGGCAGATAACAAGCAGCCAGGCCTGCTCTGCAGTAGGGAGAGGACCCTGCTGTGTCCTACACACGCAGACACTGCCACCCACACCAGGGCAGACAAGGAGCAGCCCAGCCTACTCTATGCTGGGGCGAGGACCTTGCTGTGCCCTACAGCATGTGCCCCCATGCACACACACCACCACCCATACCAGGGCAGATACTGAGCAGCCCGGCTTGCTCTGCACTGGGGAAAGGACCCCACCGTGTCCTACATGCCCAAACACTGCCGCTCACACCAGGGCAGATAAGTAGCAGCCTGGCCTGCTCTACACTGGGGTGAGGACACCGCCGCCCACACCATGGTAGACTTGCCTCACAGAGGCCCTGCCGAGAAGGACCCGCACCCACCACCACCCCAGTGACCTGTGACATGTCTGTCTCCCAAACCAGAACACAGAGCCAGAGCATGCAGTGTCCAGCACAGGCCGGCACAGAGAGGGCTCAGCACGTGCTGGCTAATGTATCCCTCTAAGAGGCCGTCCTGGAAAGGCAGCCTAACACGGGTTAGGAAGCTGCACTCACACAATCTCAGCACTGTCTTCGCAGAAGTCAATGTGCAGAGTGACAGGCTTTGTGCAGTACAGGCTGAACTTCTTTGCTCTGTAGGGAAGCTTCATAAAAGACTCTACTGCAACTCGGATGCTTCAAAATGAAACAGAAATAGTTCCATTATAAAGAAAAATTGTACATATTTCTTTAAAGTACACCTATATGATCAATATACTTAACAAAGCAAAACACAAAACACAAATTCTGTTTCTAATACACCCACTAATGGTGTTTTATTTGGCCAATGAGGCCATAACTTTTTTAGGGGTTAAGCAAAACCTTAATTTTTTCATATACAGAACACATACAGCAATAAACAGATACTATATCTGTGGCATTAAAACATCATAGGAGTTTAGGGGAAAGAAGTCTAATAAGGCTCTGCAGGTTGAGGAACACTAAGTAACATTGAACAGACTTGTGGAGCAAATTCTACTTAAAATGTTTAAATATCAATTTCAATACTGACTGGCAGGGCACGGTGGCTCACACTTGTAATCCCAGCACTCTGGGAGGCAGAGGTGGGGAGATCTTTGAGCTCGGGAGCTGGAGATCAGCCTGAGCAAGAGGGAAACCTCATTTCTTCTAAAAACAGAAAAACTGGTGGGGCTTTGTGGTGGCACCTGTAGTCCCACGTACTCAAGAGGCTGAGGCAGGAGGATCGCTGGAGCCCAAGAATTAGAGGTTGCTATGAGCTATGATTTCATGGCACTGTACCCAAGGCACAGAGTGAGACTCCATCTCACAAAAAAATTTCAATATTGATCATCTGAAAATGTCTATAAATGGACAAACGTTTTAGTGATGAGTATTTGCTAACTTAGCACAAAACAGCTGAAAGACTGAGTTTTGACAATAAGTTCAACATGTTTATTTCTAACCTTCTTTGGGCAAACAAAAGATCCCTTTAACGTACTATGTACTTCAACAGGAACTGTTTCTCTTCCAGGACCCCCACCATGTCCCACACAGGCAGCCTGGTCACCTCTGCTCACACAGGTTAGAAGGAGGTGGCTGCATTATCTGCCCATCAGGGTCTCTGTGAGCTCTATTTAACCATATGATTCTCTTGCCCCAAATACAAAAAAGAAAGCTGCTCAGATAAACACAATAGTTATTTTCATAGCAACTAGGGTTCCATAAAGATGCAGAATCATAGGATAGAAAGGTGTCTACATTTTAACTATCTGCAAATTTCCAGTGTCTGATAAGCACTTCCACCAAGAAATTCCTCTTCCCAAGGGACACCTACTACTGCAACTGAAATCTCCTGGGTAGTGCTCTTTCTTCAGTGGAAGAAAAGTCCTCATGTTTATTTATTAAACTAACATCCTCTTACTTCCAGGACAGGAAATTATGAAAAAACCATCATAAAACACCAAGACTGCCTTATTGATGATGTTTTCTAATGACTGAAATGTGCAGTCCCCATCACTGAGGCTGCACAGTCACCATCCAACTACCAGCTCATTCTGCCTGTGTCTCCACCTCATGTGACGGCCACACCCTCGCTATGCTAGGACAACCGGCAGCCTCGCCTTCTGTGCAGACAAAGAGAGTTTCTACCTGCTGGGGTGTCTTTCTTGCACCCAAGCCACTCTCACATGGGCACTGAGGCAGCTGGCAAAGAGCACCCAGAAGATGCAGAGTGAGCAGCCGGGGCCCCTGCCCTGCCCCGCAGGAAGGTAGGGAAGGACAGGAGCCAGCTCTGCATCTTCACTGTGACCGCCTGTTCCTCCGGTCAGTGCATGCAGAACTGAACCTCCATGTCGTCCCTTCTTGAAGCTTTACCGTCAAAACACTCCACTGCAGTATTTCTCAAGGGTAATGACCTCTATTCCCTTACTTTAAAAATGCATGTTCTCCTTTAAAAGTGACATTTGTCTCCATTAAGAGTGCAAGGCAAAATAATTATACACGTACTTCTTAGATTTTACTGGAATATACTTAGCAAAATCCACAAGGAAGCATTCTGCCAGGTACTGGTCTGCTGAGGACATGATAGATTTAATAATGGCCCGGCACCAGCACTTCAGCTCCTGACAGTAAACCACACAAACCTACAAGAGAGAAACGTTTTAGTTCAGTGTTAACATCTCTAGTCATGCAGTGAGAACTAACAGGTACTCTCAACAGCACCTTGGCCTCCACTGTTCCCTTACAGCAGAGGAAGGAGATGCCAGGAGGCTGGACCTGCCCAGGTCAAACGCCGTATGTCAGTAAGAAACACTCGGGAAAAACACAGGTCACCTGGATCCTATTTCGTTGCTTTCTTTACTTCTATCACTTTGGTTCTTTAACTAAAGACAATTTTTAGAAATCAATATAAGCTTTACCTTCTTATATCAGAAAACAATTCTTACAAACTATCAGTCCTATGCAAGATCAAAAGGAAACTGCACACCCAGGCCCCCCCCCACACACACACACACTGGGCCCTTCCCAAGGTTGTGCCTGCCCTTTACCTTCTGTCCACCTTACTGGACGTGGCTTCATGCCGACTAAGCTTTGTGTGTTTGGTTTGCTGCCATATTCCCAGCTCCTCGTACTACACACATACTCAGGCTTCCAAACTACCTGCTAAATGGTCTAACAAACACAGATGGTCCCTGACTTCCCATGGTTTGACTTAGAATTTTTCAACTGATGGTGTAGAATGGTTGCAATTTCAACATAGTATGTACTAGTCAGTAAATTACATAGATATTCCACACTTTATTATAAAACAGGTGTTTGTGTTAGGTGATTTTGCCCAGCTGTGGGCTAATGTGAGTGCCCTGACCACACTCCAGGGAGGCAAGGCTGTCATGTCCAGTTGCTTAGGTGTGATGAGTACGTCTTGACTTAGGAGATTTTCAGTTCACAATGGGTCTGTCAGGACATAACCACATCACCAGTTAGGAGCGTCTGTAAACGGCTGTGGCCCCTCCTAAGAGGAATGACACTGTGACAGCCCTTGGCATCCTGACACCACCACAGCCAACTCACCTGGCAATCCACAGACAGGTCAACCGTTTGCTGACCATACACTCATAGAGGGGCCCAGCCAGGATAGTTGTGCCCAAACAGGGAGAAAGTGAGCTGACAGAGATGTCGCCCTCAGGAGTTTAAGCTGAAAACAAGAACACACCCATACTGCTAGGGACAAGGGTCTCGAGAACCTCAATCAATTGAAAACTGAAATAATTCAGGAACAATCTTGACAGAGGATGGGGGACATTTCTATTTAATGCTGAAGCCAAATCAGGAATAGTATGAACAGTTAGTAACTCACACAGTCAGACTTTGAACTTATGTTACACTAGGGCTGCCATTAGCCAACACCGGAATAATTTTTTTTTTTTTTGAGAGAGAGTCTCACCATGTTGCCCTCAGTAGACTGCTGTAGCATCATAGCTCACAGCAACCTCCAACTCTTGGGCTTAAGTGATTCTCTTGCCTCAGCCTCCCAAGTAGCCACAATACCCAGCTATTTTTTATTGCAGTTGTCACTGTTGTTTAGCTGGCCTGGGTCAGGTTCAAACCTGCCAACCTCAGTGTATGTGGCTGGAGCCCTAACCACTGAAACACAGGCACTGAGCCTTCTTTTCTTTTTCTCTCTAGTTGGTTTTTTTTTTTTTTTTTTTTTTGAGACAGAGTCTTACTATGTCACCCTCGGTAGAGAGTTGTAGTGTCACAGCTCACAGCAACCTCAAACTCTTGGGCTCAAGTGATTCTCTTGCCTCAGCCTCCCAAGTAGCTGGGACTACAGGCCCCCCACCACAATGCCCGGCTATTTTCTTTGTTTAGTAGGCCCAGGCCAGGATGGAACCCACCAGCCTCAGAGCTCGTGGCCGGCACCCTCACCACTATGCTATGGGCGCCAAACCAAGACTGTAATAATTTAAACATGAGGAAGAACAATGATTATAAATGATAAATAAATTTAAAACCATGAGATTAAAAATAGTGTAGGCATCCCTGGCAGATTCTGTGGTTCAGTTCCAGACTACCTTAGTAAAGCAAATATTATAATGAAGTGAGTCGCACACATTTGTTGGTTTCCTGCACCAGTTATGTTTACACTGCAGTCTTCTAAGCAGGTGATAGCATTACACCTAAAAAATGGGCCTTCATTCAAATGTGCTTCATTGCTAAAAAAGTGCTACTTTCAGCAAGCCGCAGACTTTTTGCTGGGGAAGGGTCTTCCCTCGATGTTGACTGGTCAGAATAGTGGTTGCTGAAGGTCTGCATATCTGTGACAATTTCATAAAATGTGACAACAACGAAGTCTGTGGCATCTACCAACTCTTCCCCTCATGGAAGTTTCTCTGGAGTACGTGACGCTGTTTAGTAGCTCTTTACCCACAGTAGGACTTTCAGTAAAACTGGAGTCAGTCCTCTCAAACCCTGCCACTACTTTATGTCAATGAATTCCACGGAATATTCTAATCCCCTGTTGCCACTTGGAGCAGAATCCATCTCAAGAAACCACTTTCTTTGCTCATCCATAAGAAGCAAACTCTTCATCGGCTCAAGTTCTACCATGAGATGGTAGGAATTCAGCCACAGCTTCAGGCTCCACTTCCAACTCTGGGTCTCTTGCTCTTTCCACCTCATCTGCTGTTACTTCCTCCACGGCAGTCTTGAACCACTCAAAGGCATCCAAGAGGGTTGGAATCAACTTATTCCGAACTCATGTTGATATTTTGACCTCCTCCCTTAAATCATGAATGTTTTTAATGGCAGCTCGGATGGTGAATCTTTTTTTTTTTTTTTGAGACGGAGCCTCAAGCTATCCCCCTGGGTAGAGTGCCATGGCATCACAGCTCATAGCAACCTCCGACTCCTGGGCTCAAGCGAGTCTCCTGCCTCTGCCTCCCAAGTAGCTGGGACCACAGGC
>CAUYQV010104649.1:0-46526 GCA_963574575.1 Galagoides demidoff | reverse complement strand
GTAGACCCCTCCACCACCACCTGCAGGGCGAGAGTGTCTCTAGCATGCAGTTCTAGGCCCACCCAGCTTCGGAGCCTGGAGCGGGGAACACCTCCCCTGACCCCCGTGGGGTGTGTGTGTCTCTAGCAAGCTGTTTTGGGTCTACCTGGAATGCAGGACTCCTCCGTCTCTGCCTGCGGGATTCCTGCGGGATGTCTGCGGCACTAGCAAGTGGTTCTGGGCCTACCCAGAGCAGGAGCCTGCTGCTCATGAGGCGTGTGACTCTAGCAAGCAGTTTTGGGGCCTGCCCCACTCTGTGAGGGCAAAGGGACCCACTCGGCAACTGGGTTAGTCTGGGAAGGTTAATACCTCCTTCCCCACCTTACACCCAGTCACCTTACACCTCCTTCCCCACTCACCCCAGGTCAATGACCCTATTCACTCCAGTAGGCCACTGCTCCAGGGGTTTACCTGGCAAAATTAGCCAGAAATCTGAGTTCGGCAGGGGGGTCTTGCATGTTTAAATTAGGCTTCTGTCCGGCTAAATTTCTCTGTACATCACAGGTTGCATTCAGGTCTGGGCAGCAGACAGATAGCAGTTTACACTCAGTTATCAATTCTAGCCTCTGCCCGCCCACTGCCTTTGTCTCAGCTGCATTAGCCCCCTGAGGGCTGGCGCTCCACCCAAGAAAGTTATGTGCACCCTGCCTGTGGCTGCTGTCTGGAACCTCTGCTACCCAAAGGCAGCCTACAGCTTAGGATGCCACTGTTGCTGCACTGGCATCCCCTGAGCTGATTCTCCTCTCCTCATGCCCACTCCACAGTCAGCACAGAACAGCACCAGCCCTTTCCCCTTCCACTTCTCTCAAGGAGATGCCCAAGAATCAGGATTCCATATGTAACAAACCTCCAGACCTCGGAGTAGGTGGGTGGGGGCTCCTCAGAGTTCAATGTGGGGAATATATACAGGTTTATACAGTTTTACAGTTTTATACCTGGCTGGAGGGTGCCGTGGCACACCAGTAGGGGTAGGAGGTCCGGTTTTTAGGGGGTCTCTCCTGTAGGATAGAGTGGGAGGAAGTTTGAACTCTGCTCACTTGTTTGCATGGAGTAAACTGTGAGCCCTTGTTGTGGGGGAGGAGACTCCCATCTGCTTGGTGGTGGATTTTCTTTTGGTTGTATTTTTGGGGTCTCAGCTCACCTCAGGAAGGTTGAAGTGCTCTCTTCAATCTTCTCTCTTGGCTCTGCTCCAAACCATCAGCTAATTTGCTAAACTTCTGTCCTATAAGCCTCCTTCTGGCTTCTGTCTGCCATCTTGGCTCCACCACCCCCCCCCCAGAAGAACATTTAAAAAGTTTTACATGACTTCATGATTTTTCACCAGAAATAGCTCTGGGACCAAATCCTTCTGTAACATTTAAAGAACTAGAGAGTAAGAGAGGTGGGGCCCATCTTCACTTCAATGGTTTGGTACTTTTGGGGTGTTATTTCAACACTGTAAGAGAGTATGGGTTCATTAATTCATTCATAAAATATTACTTAATACTTACAATAAACTGGACACAAGGGAGGTGCTAGGGAATCCAAGAGTGACCAAAAGCAGATGAATCCCCCCTCCAATGAAATGTACAATCTTGTGGGAAAGACAAATGTAATGTTTAAGTAAATCATAAAAATGAATGTAAATTATAAGCATTTAAAGCACTATGATGGAAAGGGATATGGGGCTACAAACACTTATAAAAGAGAAAAGTGACCTAGTTACAATGGTTGTAGAGAAATGGTGCTTGAAGGGAAGCCCACTCAGTTTCTTTAAATCTCAGTTTCTTCATCCTTTTTCAAATGGAAATAAAACCTTCCTTTAGCCCTACAGAGGAGTGCTGTGGAGTTTGCATAATGTAATACGGTCACGTGCCACACAAAAATGTTTCTGTCAACAAAAGACCTCATATGTGGCAGTGGTCCTTAGGAGGATAATACTGCATTTTATGTTTAGATATGTTTAAGTACAAAAATTCCATTGTGTCACAACTTCCCATAGTATCCAGTAGTCCCTTGTTACCCAGGTTTGTAGCCTAGAAGCCATGGACTATATACTACAGAGCCTAGGCGGGTAGTAAGTAGGCCATGCCATCCCAGTTTGTCTAAACCCATTCTCTGATGTTCACCTGACAAAAGTGCTGGATGATACATTTCTCAGAACCCAGCCCTGTTGTTATATTTCACCCACGCAGGGCTTTGCAGCTGTATAGTATGACTTCATTAGTTTTACGCCCCTTCTATATGTCACATTCTCTTCTCTTCCAACTGAGAACAGTAGGGTTTTATTGTAAGTAGAAGGCACAAAGCCTCAGAAAATCTTTGATTAGTGAACAAAACACTTTTATTTTTCTTCTTTTGAAGTAAAGTAAATATATCACCTGTGCCTTTCAATTTTTTAGTTCTTTGCCTCACACTTCAAAAGTTTTATAGAGATGGATTTTAGATCATTACAGGCAGTTCCTGAGTTACAAACAGCTGATTGATGTAGGACTCATACTTGAGAGAGGCTATTACAGGTAACAGTAAATGTACCTGCTCCAACTTACATAGAAATTAAACTTAAGAACAAACCTAGAGAACCTATTTACCTGTATTGAATAGATTTGAGTCAGGTGAATAGGTGGTGAATTAACGGATTCAATACACTTTGACACATACCGTGTTTCCTCAAAAATAAGACACTGTCTTATATTTATTTTTTCTCAAGAAGACACACTAGGGCTTATTTTCAGGGGATGTCTTCCTCTCTATGCTGAAAAGCATTGGTAGATCTTATTGTCGAGGTAGGGCCTATATTTAACAAATGCATAGAAATCCTGCTAGGGCTTATTTTGGGGGTAGGTCTTATTTTGGGGGAAACACAGTACCATCCCATCTTAGATAACATATTTCTGGAAAAGAAGATGGGTATGCCAGTCCTCCAATCCCTACTGCACTCAACCACTGGGGCTTCCTGGGCATTTCACTCTGTCTTTTCCCTCATCTCCCTAGCAGAGAGGTACAGCTAGCTGGACTTTTTACATCCTGGCTCAGAGCTACATATGTTCATGCCCCAAGAGGGAGGGAAGGCAGGAAGAAACGAGATCATCTTTTATGACCTAGCCTGCAAGTCACACAGCATTCTATTCATCAGAATCTAATCATGCATTTTAATATTGGTAAATACCACTTAAGTGAAATTCTTAGTGTATACTCTTTCCTTTAATACATTTATTTTTGATTACTAAACAAAATCCTTTTATTTTATTTTTCCTTTTTGAAGTAAAATAAATATACTGCCTGTGCCTCTCATTGTTTTAGTTCTTTGCCTCATGCAATAGAATAGATTACCTTATTTTCTCAATTCTAAATAGGGGCATATTGGGATAAAAATGACCCCATTAATATTTTTATATGCAACATATTACAAAGAAATAACAGACCTAATTACATTTAATATTACATTTAACAATTTATCTTGACTGAAAGAATACATAAATATTCTGAATACTCTGAGCAAAACATGAGACCCTATCTCTACTAAAAATAAAAAAAAATTAGAGTGCCTTAGCTAATCTTACTAATATATTCCACTTTACAATCAAATTCTGGAGTAATTGAAACTTCAGTTTTTACTTTGGAATAATGTTTACATTTCTTGGCCTCCCTTTTGTCTAGGTTTGGCCACGTAACTAAGTTGTGCAACTCTCACTAAAATCTGACTAATGGAAGAGGAATGCTTTTCTTTGTCTCTTGCTTCTGAAGAGTGGTGGAAATACAGAACTGGTGACTGAGCATGTGACCAGCCATCCTGGTGTATGTGGATCTACACACACCTGGGCAGGACAACAGGACAGATGGAGCCAGGGTCTCTGAGGGTTGTGGGGTGACCATGCTAGAGGTGTCCTGGTGCTTGGGCTTTCCTAGGTGGGAGAGAAATGAACATCTATTTTATTTAAGCTGCTGTTAATTTGGCCTTTTCTGTTATCTTCAGGCAAAGCTAGTCATAACTGCTAATGATGTTCTTTGTGTTTTTAATCATGTAGTTCCTTCCTCTTCCCTTCCCTGCCTGGTTGATTTCTCTCCTGCATTATTATCTTCACCTTATTTTACTCATCTCTGTCTTTTTTTGCCTCTATTTCTTCCTCTCTCTCCTTTCCCTTAAATATCAAAATAGTAACAAACCAATTTTTTTTTTTTGGTTGAATCATACCAAAACAAAGAGAGTGAAAACATACAGGCTTTATGTTTCTTGCTCTTAATTTTTAAAGCCAGGAAGTATGAGAGTTTATGTTTATGTTTCTTAAGAACAAACATAAAAACACATTATCTCACAATTTTTTTTTTTCTTGGCTATGATCCTCCACTGGAGGTTTTTACCCTCCAGTCAGTGAGTCAGAGTTTCATGATGGACCAGTGTTTCCCCATCCCAGTTAAGGTCATACAAAGATTCCATTTACACCTTTAAAAGTTTCAACACATAAATGTTTCTTAAGTTTATGTTTCAAAATTCTCTGCCTCAAGGGTTTGTTCTAGAATGGGGAACTCTTAAATGTGACTCATGGTTTGGAAGTAGAAAGTCTATTAAAGACAAACATAAAACTCTCCACAGCTGGGAGCTGGCCTTTCATTTTTAGAAATTCATTCTTGTTTCTATAAATGTAATAAAGACTTAACCTCTGATCCCTGGTCATGTCTCACAGGTTTACACTAAAAAGAAGCTGGCAGAAAATACATTCCTTATAATTTCAGCTATGTTAAATCGTCATTTAAACTATTCAAAATGCTATGAACAGAATATAATAAACCAGACTACTTAACATTTACCCCCACTGAATACTTTACTGTTATCCTAAAACTTATCCAGATTCATGTTTTGCATCTTTATTAAAAATAAATCTTTAACCACACAGTCAGGTGATGTAATAACATTATTGTACCGGGACCTCTTTATGGAATACGATTTTATGCTGTCTCTAAATTTTGTAAAAATGGTACTATTATATATTTCCTCAATAATTAATTTTATGTAAGTTCTCATTTCACATTCTTTGAAGATGTGAGTAAAACTCTTTTTAATCTTTTGGGAAAAGATTAAAAACACTTTATGCTATATCCTTGCTGTGAAATGGTTATAGATTTTAGTTTGTAATGAATGGCTGAGTAGAACCAAGAAATCAATGTAATTATATAAAAATATGACTTCATTTTTAAAAAACAACTCTACATTCTTCATTCTTATATATATGTACATAATATTACTATAATATACATATACGGCATACACAGTTTAAACACATAATTAGAAAGAAACCCAACTGTATGCTGTTTGGAAAGCTAAATAAAGTACAATATACTATACTATACAGAGTACGCTCTCTGAAGGCTCATCTCGTGTCCATTTGATGCCTAGGATATTGGGACATGTCCGATATCTTTACCCCAAATATTAGCTGTAGGAAAAGCATAGGTAAAAATAATTAGTAAAAAATTAAAGCTTTAAAAAAGTCTATTTTCTTTGGGTTGGCTTTGTATTGTTATGCCTTTCCCCTAACTCTTGACTCCATGGATTTTGTTTATTTGTCTCAAAGGTAGTAGTGGCAATAATAGAAAAATTAGAATTATGATTTCTTGGTATTTTTCTGGTTCAAATGAGGGAGGAACAAAATGCAAAAAGATGAAAACAAAAGCACAACAAAATTTGACAATCTCCCTATATAATAAAGTTGTTAGAAGATTACAGTTTAATTATTAAGCAAATCCTCCAATGAATCAGCAAAATTAGTGTAACTGCTTAGTAATGAGGAATTTTCACCTACTAAGTCACAGTTCCAGGTACCTAGGGCACATATTTCTCTGTCTTTTTTTTTTTTTTTTTTTTACTGGCTCCTAGAAGTGAAGGGATAGAAAGAGAAGAAGGGAAATATGGGATTTTGTTGAGAATTTTCTTTGTCCTCTGACCTTAAAAAATATGTATATGCTGGCCAGGCATGGTGGCTCATGTCTATAATCCTAGCACTCTGGGAGGCTAAGGTGGGAGGACTGGCTTGAGTTTAGGAGTTTGAGACCAGACTGAGCAAGAGTGAGACCCTATCTCTACTAAAAATAGAAAAAATTAGCTGGGCGTTTTTACTGGCACGTGTAGTCCTCCTAACTACTCAAGAGGCCGAGGCAGGAGGATTGCTTGAACCCAAGACCTTGGGTTGTGACATTGCGATGAGCTAGGCTGATGCCATGGTAATATAGTCAGGAGCAACAGAGTGAGACTATCTCAAAAGAAATTACGTATATGCCATTGACTCTACAACATGTACCTTTACTTCATATCTGAGCCTCAGGCTGAGTTATCCTTTTAACTTAACTTTTACTTTACATCTCCTATATGTCTTACAGAAATGTCAAAAATGATACACTCAGAATAAAACCTATCACTTTTTCTATTTTATTCCCACAATTCTCTCAATTTTACTATCAGACTTAACATAATCCACATGCCAAGAATCTGACAATCATTCTTAGACTTTCTACTCTCTTATCTTATATCCATTCTTTTCCAATGGCATGTCAATTCTACCTTTGAAGGACAGTCAGAATCTGACCCCCTCTCACCACCTTTGCAGACACCACTTCAGTGCAAGGCATCATTCTCTCTTACTTGGACTGCTCCAATAGTCTCCTGTCTGTGCCTTCTCTTGTTCCTCTTCCCTGTATTAACACACTCAGTTTATTCTATACATGAAAGTCAATGTACTATTTTTTAAATGCAAATCCAGAGTATGCTGATACCCTGTTTAAACCTTCTGTGGGTCCATGGCTTCAACTTCATTTTCTACTCTCTTAGTCTTGCTCATTACACTCCTGCCATCCTCATCTTTAATTAAATGCAATGAGTTCTTTTTTACCTGGAGACCTCTATTACTGTGGTTTTCTCTGCACTGTTCTCCTCTTCTCTGACAGGCCCCTTTTATCCCTTGAATTTCAGTTAACGTGTTGTTTCCTCAGAGACACTTGAGTGAACTATCTTGTAGCTTTCTCCCAGGCCACACTTTACTCTCCTTGAAAGATAAAGTTTCAGAGCCCTGATCATAAGAGCTAATTTATTGGTTGACTCCTAAGCTGCTAGTTCCAGAATATCCTTTGTCTCCGCCTCTCCTTTTCCTTTCCTTCATATAGGTTTGCTGCACCCTCAACTAGCACATGTCACAATTTCTTTTCCTAATTAACCTAAGTGCTAAGATAACTTGATTAATGTATTACAATTTCATTCTAGGGTGTTCTTTCATTAGATATAAAAAAATCTATCCTCTTATGTAATATTTCCTTCCTAGTTATCTTTTTAAAATGATCCTAACAAAGGCTCACAGATACTTTCTCTTCCTGGAAAACATCTATTTGTTGAGTTTAAGGAAATTAGAAATTTTAAAAGGAAAACTAACAACTCACATAATTAAGATCAAAGCGATTATGCGTAGGGCAAGAATTATGATCCAACTTATTCAAATCCATTTGTCTACACCATGCAAGAAAGTATTTGAGATAGTATGCATTAATTACTAATTTGACACAGTTATAATAAACATAAAAAGAAAAAAATTAGATAATAGGAAAGAAAAGACAAATATGCCTACAAGTACCTGAATATTTCCTATAGTTGTGTTCCAAATTGGGCTTTGCGTTTTCTGGCAGAAAAGAGGAAAGCAGAGATTAGATATTTTATATACTTCTTGTGATAAGAGAGAAGAAAAAAAATTATATGATTCCTTAAAAATCATTAAACTTTTTTCTCAGACCAATTTTACATTGGTGTTTCTAACAATGACCTTACTGCTGAGAGAGTAACATCAAACAACAACCAACCAAAACGTATGACCATAAAATAGTAATAATAACAATAACCACAGTGAAACCAAGGCAGTGGCATTGATTGTGTGGAAGGCTAAGGCAATAAATTTAAAATGTATATCCTACTGAAAATGATTCATTTTTCTAGATTACATGCAAAGACATATTGAATTATTATATCTTGTAGAGTAAACTTTTGAACAAGTTTCAGCTATCCATGATGTGTGCAATGGGAGTGCTTAATAAATGCTGAGCCAAGCTTCCAAAGAACCCCGTTCCTCCTGAATTGTAAGTATTGCACTTTTGAAGGCTGCTATCTAATAATATGGTCCTTCATTGTGCTTACTCTGATTCAGTATTGATTAAGTTCTCAGCCTTTCTGAGCTCACCACTCTTTTCTGTCAGTTGAAGATGATTGCCTCCAATTCTGTGCCATTTCCCGGGAAATGTATTCCTTTCAAAATGCTGCCTGAACCAATTTCTTAGCGTGTGAAGGCAGAGCAAAGGTATACTATAATGAAAAAGGGATCATCTACAATGCAATTTCTCTGGCTCAAATAAGAACCTGTGGGTTTATAGATTTTAGACGGAGAAAACCAATAAGTAAAATTTTCTATAAAATATAATTTCTGAAACCATGAAAAATTCAATTACTGTTATAATTCATGATCAGAAATCACTTAAATCTCTCTACTCACAATCTTGCTTTTCACGTTGAAATAAGAACAGGACAAAAACAACAAGTTGCGTTATTTTTATTCTAGTTGTAGGATCACTGGATTTCAAATGGGTAAACTCAGATTTTTAGAAGTCAATTTCTCTCAATAGCAATGTGTTCTCAGGAAAGTAAACCTTTGCCTGAGAAAAATATAAGGCTCCATTTCCACAAAAAAACATCTGAAGGGACTGGATTAAATCAGTGGTTCTCAGCTTTATCAGGGCCAACATTTATTTTCATAACAAATATTTCTAATGTCTTCTTTATTATTTGAAACAAAATTCATGTCTAGTATAAGCTTCTACAAATATATTTCTCAGAAAACGATGTATAATGTATAATGCCCTAACTGTCTGTGAAGATAAATGAAAAAGAAAGCAACATTTTAATAAAATTATATATATATATATATACATATTTCAATAGGCAAGTGCTCAGTAATGATTCCACAGAAGAATATATTGAAGTAGCCAGATAATTGGACTTTCTTACAGTAAGTGTTTGGATTCATTAAACCCCAGGTAATCGGAAACCATTTTATAGAAGTATAGGAAAATAAAAGAAGAGAGATAAAATATGGGCATTAAGATAATAAAAATATTGTTAGTCAATGAAAACCAGTCCTGCCTACTCACATATGGCAGAGAAAAGAGAAATAACCATAATTGAAAACAGTTTGACATGCCAGACTAATTAGAAATGAGGAAATGGGTACAATGAGGGCCTATAAAATAATTGCAATCAAAGCAGGGCCCATTTTTAAGTGCAGTGCTGAATAATTATTTTATGACTCAGAAGAAGGTAGTGATAGCAAAAATATGCCCCTCTAGTGGTTCGTAACACTTAAAAGGACTTTGGAAACCATAGCCTTTGACACTTGGCAGGGAATCGAGGACGGATTGAAAATAAACAGTAATAAAGGGGACATAGAAAAGTTGTGTGATCTCTGAGAACCTCAGAAAAAGATGGAAAACTCACTGGCATATGTGAAACAAATCAGTGATTTAAATAAATATCACAATAAATAATTTTTACAGTAATAGGAAAATGGTGGCAGAAATATTACAAAGTAACTACATTAATAAAATGCAGAGAATCTCTGATTTCCCTATCACTTTAATAAGTTAATAATATTTGGTTCCAAATTTGCTCAAAGGAATTTCAATGTCTTCTGTTACTACATACTTACACATAAGTGCTATAAATGCAGGCAGAGAGAGATGTGTAGTATTTGCTACTGGCACTATCATTGATGATGACTTTTCCTTGGTGGTGTAACATTCTGAAATATTAAACCACTTTTGCTAACGTCTGAATACAACAAAGTTCAAGTCTCTTTTCTAAGGTTGTATAGTAACTGCAGCATTAGAATATTCAGTCATATTAAAACCATGCAAAAATAGTTTTTATACATAAAATTGAACTAGTTTTATGGCTCAGAAAACTAGGAACCATTACCTACATGACTATCTGTCCACCACTATAGCTCTCAAAGTGTGATCCCTGGACCAGCATTGACATCATTTGGAAACTTGTTAGAAATATAAATTATCTGGCCCCATTCCCAGGTCCACTGAAACAGAAACTGGTTGTGAGAACCAGAGATCTGTGCCTTAATCAGCCCTCCAGGTGACCTTGTTCTAGGCTAAAGTTTGAGAACCACTGATCTTCCAAGGGTTCCTGCAAGTCCCACAGCATGTGACATGTTTTCATTTTGGATAGCTGCCCCATACTTTATAGAACATCTACTATCTATCACTGGTCCTACTCACTGAATACTCATCACATTCTCAGTAATTTCAATAACCAAAAAAATGCACATCCAAATTTCTAAAATACCCCCTAGGAAGTGCTATTCCTACTACTGAGAAACAGAGTTAGATGATGGCTGAAGTCCCAATCTATGATTCTATTACATTCACAGGGGCAGCAGGAATGTTAAGAGTCAATGCAGTTTTGATCTAGTAAGTTCAAAACTCAAAATATTTAGTGAAGTTGTAATAGGACATTTGTAGACTAGACTGGTGTTCAGACATTGCTATGCTTCATTTATCTAAGAAAATTTTAAAATGTAGCTTAGTGGACAGAACTGGAAGGGTATAAAGTGAAGCTGAAATAAATTGTAGCTCTAAATATCCCAGGTTATTGCTCCTTCTCTTTCAGATTTCTCCTGAAGACCCTAGAAGGTGGCTGGCTACAGAGCAGATCATTCATTTGCATGACAGATTTGCAGGCTGGAGGATGGTAACACTTATGCTTTGTCTGTGTACATCAGTCCTCCCTAATCCAAGAACTTCAGAGGGCTTTTTAGTCAAACTCAAGACAAATGCTGAAAAACCCACCAAAATTTTGGAAGGACGGTGTTTCATTATCAGCAGAAATTTACACTAGCAACTAGAAATAGAGTTTAAAATAACTAAAGCTGCTACATGTTGAGCATAAGAACTGACTACCATATAAGGTTATCGTGTTGCAGGCTTACAGTTAGATTTTTGAAGTGGAATATTGACGAGCTATTAACAAAATTCTCATTTGTGTGCTTGATGAATAACATTCATACGTGGCATTTTGAGTTGCCATAGTTGGCTGGTAATTTGTCTTTTCTCCCACCATTTTTTCTTCCTTTTAGCTAATTTCCTCCTCTCTAGAAAATTAACAAAAATATAATAATTCAAGTGAAGTGCAGTGTAATGACTTTGATGCTAATTAAACAATTCGCTGATAACGACAGTCTAGTTTTCAGACAAATTGCTTGTGTGACACCTCTAATTGATCAATTAACCTCGTGACAGAACCCAAGAAGGAGTGATATCTTTCGTCAAATACATGTTCAGAGATTCCACAGCATTATCTGAAGCTTCAGTCGGTGCACATTTGCTGAATTTGTGTGTGACTTCTGCAATCCACGTCAGTTTTCCCTTTCCTTTGTCTTTTTTTTCTTTCTTGGTGTTTGTCCATCTTGACAATTCCCATTTCAGGTATAAAACTCTTCAGTTAACCAAGAAACTTGTTTTGAGTCTGTTATCTAAAATGAGGGCTCTGTCTCTTTTCCTAAAAAAAAAAAAAAATTAAGTTTTAAAAATTATTATGGGCACATAATAGTTGTATATATTTGTGTTCAACAAACATGGGCAAAGTAGCTAATGCATGATAGTCTCAGTGCTAGTGGTTAGTGACACAAAGATAATGCACAGAAAGATTAGAAATAAGTCAATGCCATACGTGCTGATTAGGTTTAAGGGCAGAGTATAGATGAAGCACAAAGAGGGTGGATGATTTTGATTCATTGACTGATTGATTTTGATTCATTGATAATTAGGAAGCTTTCAGAGAAGAGGCGACTTTTATGTGTGGATGAAGAACAAGTATGTTAGACCCAGACAATTAATGTATAAATACCCTCATGCTGAGAGGTAGCAGTTCAGGGCTTTATGAAGCATATTACATCTCACATTCTGAAACATTGACATGTACATGTACCCTGAGCGTTTTTATCACTTTGTAAAATGTTTTCTAAACTTGCGATTTTTAGTAACTAACAATAAGTAATTCACAATATATCATCATTTACTTGGTTATTCTTCTATAATTATAGGCTGAAGTTATTTCCTTTTTTTAAAAATTTTTTTGAAAAACTACTGTGTATCATTTTCTTTAAGTTCTGTTTGCAACTGTGTCACCTTGGAGAGCAAAGCAAAAGGAAAAAAAAAGAAAGTGTTATTGTGTGCAAGGGAAATTGCTTACAGAATGTTATATGTTATCTTCACACGTTGGAAAAGAAGTAAAATCGTACAGAATATGTGTTGTTAGGGAACATACAGTGAATCATAGCTCTTTCAGAGTTACTTTTTGCACACCATGCAACTTTAAAGCTGAGTAAAATGAAACAAATCTAAATATATATTTTCCACAACTAGTTTTATTCTGTGCACATTCTTATAGTCCTATTAGACTTTGGATATCAAAAGAAGGAGTTTATTTGTCCTGCCTATAATTAAATTTCATCTGGATTTTAATCTACTATTTCACCTGAGGGTAGAGAAACTTGCTTTGGGTAATTCCAGGTAAAATCAGCAAACTCAGGTTTGTTTTCGGTTACTTTTGTGTTATTACATCAAATCGATATGTCCTCCTTTTCACTCCTTCCTATAACTGCCTCTCAAGGTTGGAAGAAGAGAGGTGGGAACATGGTATCAGGACATCAGGAGACCCAGTGAGGAACATGAGCTACAATCCACTGAAATGCAGAGTCCTGACTGGCCTTTGGCCATTATCATCCCTTCATCTAGTATCTTCTAAGGCAGTGTTTTTCAACTTTTTTTAATCCCATGGCAGACCTGAGTCTATAGTTAACCTTCCATGGCACACTTAAATTATGTTGATCAAGAAAAGAGTAAAGAAAAGAATATACTGACTGTGCTTTGAACTTCATTTGAAAATAATTAATGATCTCTAACACTTTTTGTGGCACAGCTAAGATCCTCTGGTGGCTGCCAGGCACACCAGTTGCAAATCATTGTCCAAAGGTGCCATCTTACATTTGCCTACCGTTGGGTTGTACATCCTGCCTCTGTGAAACCCCTTTAAGACCTGTGGTTCTCTATCCCTAGTTAACCTCTACATCTCCCTCAGAGACCTGGGGGAGGTGTGGGCCTTCCCAGGGGCAGTGAGGAATTAGTGAGGTTGCTTCAGACTAATAAGTCACTTTATTTAAAAAACGATTACTTCTTTAATTTAAAATTATCACCTCGAATAACAAATCAGTTTAAGTGACCCAGATTTCCTTTTTTACACACGACGAATGGAACAGACACAATATTGGCTCAGATTTCCAACCCCAGAGAAAAACCAAACCAAGTCACACGCCCTTGGGAAGTCCCTGCAGTTATCCTGCTGGGGCCATGGGGAGGGGGGCAGCGGGCGGTGTTCCAGGACTGCTCTTCACCAGCCAGGCGTAGAGAGGCTTTGCTTCTACCTACTGCCAGCTCCATCGGTGGCTGGATCCCCCTCCGAGTCCCCGAAGCAGGCTGTGTATGTGCCTCCGCAAAGAGGTTGGAGGTACGGCCGTCACCTGCCCCCAGTCTTTGGGGCATCTTCCTGTGATGGCGATAGCAGAGCTGAGCAATTCTAAACACCTGTGCCCGGAGGGCGGCATCTTCACTCGTCTAGCTTAGAACCGAAGCCTCAAGTTGTAACCATCAGCCACCCTCGCAAATCAGCAAACTTAGGAAACCACCTGGCGAGATGCAGGGGTCTCAGTAATGGATGGTGGGTCTGAAAATGAAACAGACAGATGCCCCGTGGGTAAAATTCTTCCAGAGGCTGCAGGGGAGAAAGCGTAAAGACCAAACAGGGGGCAGCCCCTCCTGCAGCGCTCCAAGGCTCGCTGGGCTCCTCCCCAGCACAGAAGTCACAGGGACCCACTTCTTAGGTCAGCTTCGCCTCTCCGGCCTCCTACATTCAAGGTCAGTCATGGCTTCAGAGTCACTCAGTCAGAAGGTGTCTTACAAGAACACAGGCACTGAGTAATGTGGGGCGGGAGGAGAGCCCAGGCTCTGATGCTCAGCAGGGCTTTTTCATACAATGAATTTTAGAAATATGGGGTCAGCCCAGAGCTGCCCTCCTGCAGGCCCTCCCAAGAGGGGTTCACTACAGAATAAACACTCCTGGCTTGAAACAAGCCTCTGGAAAACGCCAAGTTAGTCCTACCTTAGACCCATTGCAATGGGACAGCAAGCATCCTGGTTTGCCTTCTCTAAAATTCAAAAGCTCTTTGGGCAAACCTCTACTGTATCTTTCCTGCAATGGCAATGGAAACACCTTTATGGTCTCCCAGGGTCTCAGATGTATTAACATTATTGTTATTTTTATAGGAGATTGAATAGATCCCTTCTATTATTGGGCCACCAAACATCATGTGGGCCTTCTGTCACCCTCCCTATTAATGCAGCACACTGAAGACTTCATCTCAGAGACTTCCTGCAGCATCCCCTTTAATGTTGATTGAGGGCAGGTTCAGGACTCTGTCCTGGGGACGTCCCACTGTGTCATCACCTTGGCTACACCTCCACTCATTTTCTACCCACAGCCCAGAGAGATTTTCATTGTTAAACATTTCTTCCTATGTAAAAAATAATAGCTTGACAATCTTTCCCTCATATTTTTCTGTGTTTAGTGACCCTTAGTTTTTCTGTTTGTTTTCCTTAAAGAATAGGGATTCACAGGGTTTCTGCTTTTTCCCCTGAAGGGATGGAAGTGTCAGTTCTAAAAACCTAATTAACTGGATAATCCCTTCCTGCTTTTCCCCACTAGGTACAACTGTAAACCTGGAAATGATGCAGGAGGCAGTGGAGAGAGAACTCTGAGAGGCCCAGGGAGAGAGGAAGGTGAACTGGTTAGGGACCCTGAGAGTGGAGACAGAACAGAACTGCAAGGTCTCTTATAACTCCCACCCAACAAGAGGAGCCAATTCAGGTGTGGCATTGCCACCCCTCACTCCCCAAGTCCAGCTAGATTCATTCTTTACTCAGATGGACTGAGCTCTACAGATAAAACCAGTAGAACAGGTAGTATTTTTAGGGGTAAATCCATTCAGAGACCTGCTAAGCCTAAGCTTTCTTCTGCTGCCTGGAGATACCCAGCAGCCTAGTGCACTGGCCGGAGAGTTCTTCCACAACAAGCATCCAGACAGGTAAGTCTCTTCATCCCAGGGCCAGGACTCCCCTTTCTGGTGAGAGATATGGGGGCAGACAGAGGACACCAGCCAGGCGGGCCGTGTTACAGTAGTGGCTGGCCTCTGGAGAACTCCTTATCCCCCTGAGTCTGAAACATTCATTCCCAAACCTAGGGGCACCAGTGGGATCTCCTCCATCTCAGACAGTACCAGAAGGGACCAACCTGAGCTGCAAAGGCACCAAATTAGCCAAGCCAGCCAAGATCCCACTGCAAAGGCTTTGAGAATTACACTGTCCTTGGAACCACAGCCTATAGAAGTAGGCCAGGACCTGTGTGCTGCTACAGAGTCTGCCTGCTAAAATAAAAGACTTAGTTTTAATACTTTAAATTAAAAGATGCAGAATGTTTTAGCATAATAGAAAAAATATCCAGTGAACAATAAGAAATAACCTGCCTTTAAAAAAAAATTTATTTGTTTTTCTTCTTCTGACTTCTAATGAGATATTTATTTTATTTTAATTCTTTATTTTTTAACATTGAAAACATTCAGGAATATTGCAGTTTTCCTTTGTAATATTCTAGTTTTTGTTATTCTTCTAATTATAATTTTCTCTTTTCTTTATTCATTCTCATTACTTTTTTATTTTCGAGAGATTAGATTTCAAAAAACTATTGTTACTTTTATTCACGTATGATCACAAAATGTGGCTTATGTGATTAATAAGATACTCATTAAAATTTTACTAGAGACCTAATATATGGCCAGTTTTGAAAAGTTATCTATGGGAATTTACCAAGAAAATATAAGATATCTAATAAGGTACAATCTCTTTGGAGAGCAGGCTGTTCATTATTCTTAATCTAAATCAATTTTATCGTATTTTTTTCTCTATGCACCTATGTACCCCTATGCCCTTAACTTCCCTGGTTTTCAGTGACTGCCACTTCCTTTAATAGCCTAGTATGGTTTGAACTCATTTCAATTGAGCTGAATTTGCATCTGTTTTGTGGGTGGAGGATTGTCCTTTTTCACCATTGATGAAGGGAGAGTGGGGTTGGGCCTTTTCCAGGCTTAGACATGCCAAAGTGCAACCTTTTGGGCAATGGTCACTGTAGCAAATTCCCTTCTTTCTGATAACCATTCTGCCCTTTATAGAGCATCATTTCTCACTAGTGGTTTCTATGTTATACAATGAAAGGCCAACCTTTTTTATGTGTGTGTGATAGAGTCTCACTTGGTTACCCTTGGTAGAGTGCTGTGGCATCTTAGCTCACAGCAAGCTCAAACTCTTGAGTTCAAGTGTTCTTTTGCCTCAGCCTCCCAAGCAGCTGGGACTATAGGCACCCACCACAATGCCAGGCTATTTTTTGAGATGGGGTCTTGCTCTTGTTCAGGTCGGTCTTGAACTCATGAGTTCAGGCAATCTATATGCCTCAGCCTCTCAAGTGCTAGGATTACAGGCATGAGCAAAGTGTGAACATAGACCACCCCACCATCTTCCAAGCACAGATAAAACAAAATGATGGTTGTATTAGTTTTCCATAACCACTTTCATAACCACTGCAAACTTCATGGCTTAAAACAACAGAAATTTATTTTCTCATAGTTCTAGAGTCTAAAGGTCTGAAATCAATGAGCCAGCAGGGGTACACTCCCTCTGTAGGCTCTTGGAAGAATCCTTCCTTGCTTTGCCACAGCCTAGTGTTACTTTGCTTATAACTGCACCACTCCAATCTCTCCCTCCAGGGATTGCCTCTGCATTTCCTTCTCTGTGTGTTTCTGTGTATCTATTTTTGTCTCTAATAAGGAGACTTTCATTGGATTTAGGGCCCACCTGAATCTAGGATGCTTTTGTCTGGATGCTCTCCATATTCATACCTACAAAGATACTATTTCCAAAGAAGGTTAGTTATATTTTGAGGTTCTAGGCAGGCATGAAGTTTTGGAAAACACTTGTCAACTCCGTATAGTAGGTGTTAATGGAAGAGAATTGCAATGCGTAGAAGAAAAAAAAGAAACGGATTATCACAGCGTTCAGAGTCCATATCTACGTGGTTATGTACAATGCAAGTAAAATACCTTTCTCTCCAAAAAACAGAGTATCCATGGCTCAATTAAGGTGTAGATTTAACTTATTAAATATTTTCAACAACCATAAAAAATGTATCAACATGGATGAATAGGACATAAATGGAATTCCTAGGTATTACATCTGTACATGTTCATGGTATGTATTACGCTTAGATAATTGTTATTTTATTTATTTATTTAGTCCCCTTTCATGTTTCCATGCTTATCTAGGAAAAAGGCCATGCCTCACTTATCTGTGCCAAGTATAAAATTCATACCATCTAAGTATATGAAAACTATGTCTTTGAAATTTGTATGAGCAAGTCCAAAATAGATCAGCCTCAAATCTATGTTAAAATAGAAAAGATAGAAATGTGAATGGTTTCAACTGTAATTAGGAAAAATTTACCTCACATCAATTTAATCATAAATGCATTTATTATTATTCATCAATTCCCATTACCAAAAGTAGAGAGCTAGGACGAGCTTTAAGTTGGACTGATAGAAAGACTCCATTCTAGCTACTTCCTCAGTGCCTTTCTTGTCCAATACCTAGGAAATTCTCAATAAGGACTGATAAATGTATTAGTTACACTCTCAAGGTCTTGATTTCCTTCTTTGTAAATAACAGATAATAATAATCACAGAGTTGTTACAATCAATGTGAGTTAGTATATATTTTACAAATAGCAATTAGTATATGATTTCAATAAATCTAGCTTTTACTGCTAGTAAACATGAAATTATAAGAACTCTTTGAAAATGTCCTGGACAATGTGAAATTCAAAAACTTCAGATTTGAAATGGGCCTGTCAAAATATGTGAATTTCCTGTGTGCTCTTGACTGAGAGTGTAGCAGTACAATGACAAGGGAAGACTGGTTGAACTGTGACGGATAAACTTACGTGTGGCAGGATCGAAGGTTATCTGGATCCAGGAAACAGATGGCAGGACAATTCAACAATGCAAACTTATAGACTGTTTATGAAAGAAATGAATTCGGGAGATTAGAAAGTCAGACCATTTACTTTTGAGGGAAAATTATTGGCACGGTTTTCAGTAATTTGGCTTGTCATCCCCAACATCTGTTGCCTTTGTTGTTATACTACTTAGCTTCTGATGACAAATTGAACAAGATCAGAGTTAGTGCCTGACAACTAATAAGCATCTTCCTGGGTAAAGTCAGTTAACATCAAAAGCAGGGCAGCGGCATCATAGTACACAGTTTCCTGGGAGTAGTAGTTCTCAATTTTTGCTATCCTTACACAATTCTTACCTTCCTCAAGGATTTCTATTTTTTTTTTTATCACTTCTAGAAAAGATTTTATTCGTAATACCCTGCTTATAGAAGTGGCTGTAAAAGAAACACATGTGTAATATAATTACAAGAATTTCTGATACATGTTTTCTGATGTAGAATGATCTATCACAGTCATATCTGTAATGGAACTGAAAAAAATACAATGAAAAGGAATACAAAATGATTTGGCTCTGCCTTCTGCTTGGCCCATCTGCTGTTATTTTTTTTCCCCTACTGGCAAAATGTTAGACAATATTTCAACTTAACATCTCATAGGCAATCACACAATGAAAGGATGAACTATATTAATGTTCCATTTATTTTTAAACTCTGTGTACTGTTTTGTTTTTTCCCCTCAGTGAACAGCAAGGTTAAGTAGATCATCGTGCTTTATTTGATAGAGTTCTTCCATTTCTTAGTAAAAACCATTTTACATGTCTACCTTTCTTTTATGCAATGTAATGGATAAATCAGAATTCTGTTCCCTGGACTGAGAAATTGATGTACAGGAGGCCCCCATTATCTGTGGGGATATTTTCCAAGACCCACAGAGGATGCCTGCAATGACATGTGTGTCTGGCACCTAACCTATACAGGTATAGAAGGCACACCTCCCTGTACTGTGCTTTAAAGATATTGTGTGTGTGCATGCACGTGTTTACAAACTGAAGGTCTGTGGCAACCCTGCTTTGAGAAAGTCTATGAGCCATTTTTTCAACAACATATGCTCTCTGTATCACATTTGGGGTGATTTTCACAATATTTTAACCTTTTTCATCATTTTATTATTATATCTGCTATGACGATCTGGTATCAGTGATTTACTATTTGAATGTTTTGGGGCACCACAAACAATACCCACCTAAGTTGGGGAGTTTAATTTACAAAAGTTGTGTGTGTTCTGACTGCTCCACTGATCAGCCACGATCTCCCCCCTTTTCCTCTCCTTGGGTCTCCCTATTCTCTGAGATACAACAATATTGAAATTAGATAAACTAATAACCGTAGGATAGTCACTAAGTGATCAAGTGAAAGGAAGCGTTGCGAGTCTGCATTTCCAAGAAAACTCTAGAAATTATTAAGTTTAATGGGGAAGGCATGTCAAAAGCCAAGATGGGCCAAAACTAGGCCCCTGCATCAAACAGGCAAATTGTGGATGCAAAAGAAAATTCCTGAAGAAAATTAACAGTGCTACTCCTGTGAACACATGAGTGATACGAAGGTGAAACGTTATTGCCAATATGGAGAAAGTTTTAGTGATCTGGATAGAAGATAAAATCAACCACAACATTCCCTTAAGCTAATGCCTCCACCAGAGTAAGGACCTAACTCTCCAATACCATGAAGTCTGAGAGAGGTGAGGAAGCTGCCCAAGAAAAATTTGAAGCTAACAGAGGTTGGTTCATTAAGTTTAAAGAAAGAAGTTATCTTCATAAGGTACAAGTACAAGAGAAGCAAGTGGTCACATAGAAGCTGTAACAAGTTATCCAGAAGATCTAGCTGGGGTAATTGATAAAAGTGGCTACCCAGACAACAGATCTTCAGTGTAGATAAGTCAGTCTTATACTGGAGGAAGGTGCCATCCAGGAGTTTCATAGAGAGGAGAAATCAATGTTTACATTCAAAGCTTCAAAGGAAAGGCAGACTCTATTATATAGCTGGTGACTATAAGTCAAAGGTAATGTTCACTCACCATTCTGAAAATCATAAGGCTCCTAAGAATTATGCTACTAATGACTCTGCTTAAACTGTGTAAATGGAATAAGAAAACCTGGATAATACCATATCTGTTTATAGCGTGGTCTACTGAATATTATAAATCCACTGTTGAGAATGACTGTGCAGAAAAAAAATTCCTTTCAAAATATTACTACTCATTGGCATTCACCCTACTCATCCAGAAGCTTGGATGGAGATGTACAAGGAAATGGATGTTGTTTTTATGCCTGCTAACTCAAAATCAATTCTGCAGCCCATGTGTCAAGTAGTGATTTCAACTTTTAAGTCTTAATAATTAAGAAATATATATTGTAAGGCAGTATCTGCCATACCTAGTTACTCCTCTAATGGACGTAGGCAAAGTAAATTAAAAACTTTCTGGAAAGGATTCACCATTTGGGATACCATTAAGGACAGTTGTGATTCATGAAAGGCCAAAGATCAACATTAACAGGAGTCTGGAAAAAGTTAATTGTAACCCTCCTGGATGACTTCGAGGGGTTCAAGACCTCACTGGAGGAGGTAACTGCACATATGGTGGAAACAGCAAAAGGACTAGATTCAGAAGTGGTTCCCCAAGGCGTGACTGAATTGCTGCAATCTTGTGATGAAACTTGAAAGGATGAGGAGTTGCTGCTTAGGAATTAGCAAAGAAAATAGTTTCTTAAGGTGGACTCTACTCCTCACAAAGGTATTGCAAACATTACTGAAATGACGACAAAAAATTGGATTGACTCTAATTTTGAAAGAATTTATATTTTGGACAAAATGCTATTAAACAGTGCTCCTACTATGGAGAAATCCTTTGTGAAAGGAAGAATCAGTCAATGTGCAGACTTTGTTTTAGTCTTATTTTAAGGTATTGCCACAGCTACCACCACCTTTAGCAATCTCTGCCCTGATCAGCAGCCATCACCATAGAGGCAAGACACTCTACTAATAAAAAGATTAGGACTCTCTGGAGCCTCTGGTAAATGTTAGCAGTTTTTAGCCACAAAGTATTTTTTAAATAAAGGTATGTACTTTTGATTTATTTATTTTGAGACAGCATCTCACTATGGTCACCCTCAGTAGAGTGCTGTGGACTCACAGCTTACAGCAACCTCCAAATCTTGGGCTCAAGTGATTCTCTTCCCTCAGCCTCCCAAGTAGCTGGGACTATAGGCACCCACCACAATGCCCAGCTATTTTTTGTTGTTGTTGTTGTTGTTGCAGTTGTCATTGTTGTTTAGCTGGCCTGGGCTGGGCTTGACCTGGCCAGCCTCAGTATATGTGGCTGGCACCGTCCACTGTGCGCTGAGCCAGGTATGTACTTTTTAAAAGACATAATGCTATTACATACTTGACAGACTACAATATAGCATAAACATAATTTCATATGCACTGGAAAACCAAAACACCCATGTCACTTGCTTTATTGAGACCTTTATTGCTGTGGCCTGGGACCAAACATGCAGTATCTCCAAAGTATGCCAGGAGGTACTTCGTTTCTTCCTCCACATACATTCGTATGACTAAGTTTTATAGATTGACACAGTAAGAAGAGTATCCACAATTACCACTAATACAAATGGAACCCTATTAAAACAATGCAATGGAATAAAAGTTTCGTGAATATAGTCTCTCTCTCTCTTACTGTACTGTGCTAATCTGTTTTTGGATCTTAGTTGACCACAGGTAACTGACATACAGAGAACAAAACTGCAGATAAAGGGATTTACTGCAGATAAACTGCAGTGAAGTTAAATACTGTGTAGTATTGTCAAAAGTTTTCAGTTGACTTCAGGAAGGATGATAGACTCATGAATCAAGCTAGGACATGTGTCAACCACTTAATTAAGCTTCTAAAAGATTAATCATTAACTCTTACCTGCAACATATTTTCAACGAACTTAGTTAATTGTGTCCTGCTAAGAATAGACCGGAGTTCTGAAAATAGAACCTACATTTTGGTAAAACTGAACAAACGTCATCACCTAGCTCTTCCTACATTTATTATTCATCCGTTCATTAAATCTTTTGTTTAACCTGAGTGATCTCAAGCCTCACCGACTTTGTGTAAATATGAAGTTACACGGACTTTAACATCCAATTTCCTGTGACTTTTATCTCTAATTTGCATTATTGCAGAACCCCAGCGTGCTTAAAGCTTCTGGAATAGTCATGATTATTTCCATGAATCCCCAAGAGTTTATATGAGATCTGAAAAAATTCCTTCATGTCCCTCTGCTTCAGTATTTTGTTAAAGATCTCATGCCCAAAAGCCACTTGAGGGAGAACCTCTGAACCTTCCAGAGGTTTCTGTAAGAATGAGACTTTAATGGGTACCTTAATCTTTCCTCATATGTGGCCAGAGCAGAAATTCTCCATGGGTCACTACCCTGAACCCTCCTATCCCACACACCGAAGCAAGATAGGGTAATTACTTTGCACCTACCTGTTGGTGCCCGCTGCGGCACCCTGTCCTTGTGCGAATAAAAACAGCTGGGGACACAGGTGGAAGGTGAGCTGCAGGAGGTGAGCTTCCCAACATTCCAGGGAGAGCCCTGAGCAACCTCTGTCATGGCCTTCTATTGAAGCATTATACAACAGGTGTGAGGGGCCCAGGACTGAAGTACCTGCTTAATGATCGCTAGGTACTCTTCGCTACATACTCTTTCCCCACAGGCTTGACTCCCACCTTGTTGCACCACAAATATCCAAAGTATAACACCTGCTTGCTAACAATTGTCTGACCTTATCTCATTAACACATGCAGTTGCTTGAGGGCTTGTCTCCGGGCAGCAACACGTCTCCACGCTAGCTGGGAGACTGTCCTACTCCCAGCGCCTCCCTCAAGAACTGCTGGCCGCTTCTATAAGCCTAGTGCTCGGTTTCCTTCACCTACCTCCGTGAAATTTTGCTCTGAAGGCCTCTGAATTAGCATTACTTTCCCAGTTTTTCCCCTTCTCATGATGATACCTTTAGCTTCTTCCAGTTGTTGTTCTTTCTATATCAGATTTAGTTCTGAGACTGGGTCGGAGCAGATTATATTGTTTTTCATTTCTTCATCTGATCTCTCAAGGTACCAGTACAATTAGAAAAAGAAAAAAAGTAAAATCAACTGTTCTTTTTCTCTTTTTAATATATCCTATGCAAAACTGAAAATATATATCAATACTAACAAATTGTTTCCCAAGGCTGATCCACTATTCTGCTAGGAACCAGGCTAATTACCCATTTTTCCCAGAACAAAAAATGTTTTTGAAGATCTACTATGAGCTAGGCCTGCATTAAGTGCTGGATCAGGAATTAAAAACAAGAAAGAGAGAGATTCAGCCTCTGCCTTCAATGAGATCTTGGCTTAAGAAATGTAATACGATAAAAATAACCAAGTAATTATAAAAAGTCATAGGTCCAGTAACAAAGAGGACTGGAGATTGCTGTGGGCATATATGGGAATGACTGTTTTTTAGGGTACAGTGTTTCGAGAAAAATATTTCAGAATAGCAGGTGAAATTTGGTTAGTCTCTTGGTGGGTGTGTAAAAAAGCTGACTTGACTGTCAGGAGGCAGAAAAAGAGATTAAGGGCAGCCAGCAATACAGTGAGTGAAATCAAAACATCCTCCAGCACACAGAGACCTGCCCGGGAAATAGTGAATCCATGTGGCTGGGATGTTAGGTCTGTGACAGACAGTGAAAGGAGGAGTAATTTGGGATAAGATTGTGAAGGGATTTCGATTGCTAAACTAAGATACAAGGACTTTATCCTGGTAGATGCTGAGCATCCATTAGAGGTTTTAAACAAAAGTCTGACACAGACTGCATTAAGCCCGTAAGGTGACCATGAACCTGAGGTCGTGTCTTTATAGGAGGTCTTCAGTGAGCCGACTGCAACTTGACTTGAAGACATTTTTCGTAACTGACTTAAAAGCAAAAACAGAACAACAGAAAACACCTATATTAAGCTTCCGACAATTACAAACAGCTAACCAGCTGATTGGTTCTATGACTGGAAACCTTCCACAGATTCACACCCCAGTAAACAAAACGCCTTGCTGTAGCCAGTCAGGTCATTTCTTTGTGTTGTTTTTGCTATAAAAGCTCACTGCTCACACAGCCCACAGCCTCTGCTCAGGCTGGGGCTTCCTGATTCATTGTTCTTTGCTCAAACAAACCCTCTTAAATTAATCTTTCTAAAGTTCTTTTAACAATTGTGTGTTAACACTTAACTCTAAAAGCACTTTGCAAAATGGATCTGAGCAAATGTTGGAATGACAATAAATTTGTATATCTTTGAAATAATCTAGGCAATAGTTAAGAAAGGTCTGAATGAAGGATGTAAATGGGATAAAGAGGGGAGGATTTAGAGATGCTTTAGAATTCGTAAGAAATCACTGTGGTTTTTAACATCTTAATATAGGATATTAGGTCAAAGATACAATGATAGATAAATATAGAAGGACAGGTATTGATTGATTTTTTAAAAGTCCAAATAAATGAGTACCTTAACATCCGTTTGGTCTACAGAACAATGGCCTTTTGAATATATCTACGTCCTAATCTCCAGAACCTACAAATATGTTATTTTCTCTGGTAGGAGGGATTTTACAGATGTGATTAATTTAATACGTTTGAGCTGGGGAAGTGATTCTGGATTACCCAGGTGGGTTTAGCGCAATCATAAAGGTCTTTTTAACAGGAAGACAAAAGAGTCCAAGGCAAAGAGAGGCGACGTCTGATGGAAGCAGAGGTCATATGTGATTTTCAACCTTTTTTTATCTCCTGGCACATTTGAATCTATAGTTAAATTTCCACGGTGCACTTAAATTATGTTGATCAAGAAAAAAAAAGAGTGAGAAAAAAAAGAATGTATTTACTGTGCTTTGAACGTCTGTTGAAAATAATTTAAGCAACGATCTTTAAAAATTTTCCAGCCACCCCTAAGATCCTCATGGCACACCCATGAGCAGCACTGCACTGCTTGAAAACCCACTGGGTGAGAGTGATGTGCTTTGAAGATGGGGTAAAAAAAAAAAAAAAATGAAAAACTGCAGGCAGCCCCTAGAAACTACAGAAGGAGAGGAAATGGATTTTCCCCTAGAGCTAGTGTAAGGGCGGACATGGTGACAGCTCCAGGTAGTTGTTGAAATAATTGAATGAAACAAGTAACAATTTAGCAAGAAAGAGCGAGCTTATTTATTTTCCTAGTGACTGCAGCCATCACGGAGAGGGCAGTGCTTGGACTTCATACACAACTTGTATGGGGTATCAGCTGCTTCTTAAGTTTCCCAAGATCTTAATCAGGCTGTTTCCAGAACAACCCAAGTCAGTGTGACCACATCTGTCTGTCCATGTCAGAAACTCCCTGGGACATTGATTAGCCTCTGTCTCAAGGCAGCCCACCTGCCAGTTCTCTATTCATCCCATTCCCACATTAGCCCAGGTCAGCCGGACACAAACCAGTCCAAAATAGCCTAACTACATCCACCATCCACCATGCACGTCTAAGGGCCTAAACTAACATTAGGAAGGCAGCCCTGAAAACAGCTTGATTTTAGCCCTTAAGAACCATTTCAAACTTTTCACCTCCAGAGCTGTCAGATAATAAATTTCAGTTATTTTTAAGGCATTGAGTTTGTACTAATACAGCCTGACTTACCCAGATGTTCTCTGTGTATGTGAACTGGGTGAAGGTCAGTGTTTTTTCCCCAGTGGGATAGAGATAAAACTTTCTATATGGCTAATATTTTAATTTATATCCCAGATAATTTAAGAAGAGATGGGCATGTTCCAGGTAGAGTAATCAGCCCTGCGCACAGACCCACATTCTAACTGCCCAGTGGGGAGCATCTGCCTAGGACACTTTTCATTTACTGTTTGCCAGTGTTGGGGGCGGTCATCCTGCTTGTTCACCAGCTCTTTCAGTCTGACAGCTGAAGCCTACTGCTGGACTTGGCGGCCACTTCTGTTTGTGGGTCATTTGACTCTCTGGCCTTTGCCCCCAGTTCCTGTAACTTTCTCTGCCACCCTTGGTGCGATGACTCATTCTGGACTCCCTTCTCTTGCATTATTCTCCCAATATTGATTTTGTCACTTACAAAGCTGTGTTAACTCGATCAGTTCATAAGTGTTTGTGTTGGATGGTCAGGTACTCATCCATAAAATGGAAGAACTCCCTCGGTCAGGATTTTGGGATGACGTTTAGCTTCAAGGTGCCCCTTATCACTCTTTCACTTCCCCACAGGGCTTTGGGTCTGATTGAAAATGACACACGTGTGTTTTCCCAGATATATGTGTGGGAGGAAAGTGAGGGGGTGAAGTGAGACTTTCTGTTGACAGTCTGGCTCTCATTGGTGTTTGGAAGATTCCCTACGGGCAGGTGTTATTGTAAATGACAACTAACAGTACATGAGATATAGAGCATTAGAATTCAAAGCCTGTGTAATTTCTGGTGTTCAGTTCGCTTGTGGATGGGTGTGATTTATTTTAGATGTGGCCTTTTTCCTTTCTTTTTTACTCCTCCTTCCTATTCCAGTCCCAACCATTGACTTCCAATTATAAGTAGGTGGCTGATGTGGTTTTCACAGAGTAGAAGAATTTCTTCTCTCTACTTCAAATGAATGACTTACTGGCAACATTTACTATAAAGAATCTGAACATTTTGGTGTTGACATAGAGGGAAACTGGCCTAAATAACAACTATTGAGTGCTTGGTGTATACCAGGCACTGTGCTATATTCTTAAGAAAAAAAAACTCTTATCAACTTTAAGATGTTTGGTGTTAATGTTTCCATTAAATGAACAACTAACTCATATTCCGATATGTAGACACTTGTCTATTGCCAAGCTGCACATAGCCAGCAGGTGACAGCATTGAGATTAGAATTTAGGTCTATTTAATTACAAAGTCAATGCTTCCTGGGAATTCCTTTACAAGATGTCATATGGAATATTGTGCGGAAATCATAGAATCTCAAGCAAGGAGGTCTGGAGGTATGCAGAACTTTTGTTATGGATTAGCTGTACGACGTTTTGAAAGTTATTTTATAATTTCTATGAATTTCATTATTCCTGGTCATATCACACATTACACATGTAATGGTGCGTGGAAATAATATTTGACTAAAGATCTGTTGCTTCGAGTTTGTCTTCCAGCTCCTCAAGGAGTTAAGCTGTGCAGTCTGGGGTTTAGCACTTAACCTGTCTGGGCCTTCGTTTTGTGTGTTGGAGGGGAATATGGAAAGATTGTTCCTTTTAGGTCTGAAATTTTATTACACTAAAGGTTTCAATTTTAATAATAATAGTTCCATCCGGGAAGCTAGTGAGAATATTCTAATAGTTTGCTAATACAAGGACAGTCTTAATACCGTCCTGGCCAGCTGGGGTTCTATCCAGAAATATCCTTTAGCCTGAAATAGAAATTTATTGCTCAACCATCTGTTACAATTAGGAAAAGGTTTGAAAATGTTTTCTGTGCATTTGACTAATCATGTGTTAAGGCCCTGTGGGAACTTTTCAAATTATGTGTCTTTCCTACTTGGCATCATTAAAAATATAGAATCTGTTCCCCAAATTTATCAGCTTACTCTCTCTTATATTATTCTCTCTCTCTCTCTTTTTTTTTTTCCCCAAATAAACTTGTTGCAAGTTCTCAGTGGAACAAAGTAAGCGAATGCACTTCGTGATGAAGTTATCCGGTAGAGCAAATGACTTGTTTCTGGTTAGTGAGTGGTCTGGAAATGACTGAGGGTCTGATTTTGCAACCTGAGTATTTGTAATGTGCCATCATTGGACAATGAATTAGCTGGTCTCTGTCGTGAGGAGTTAAGACATTAAATCTGGTTACTGATTGGGGCCTCAAGTTCACTCCAAATAATATAATGGTACAATATCATTAAAAAGAACCCACCATGTGCCCATTACTCAGTAAGAAAATATCGCCAGGGAAGCTCTAGAAGCTTCATCTCATTCTCCCTTCTCACACAATCTCCGCTCTACCTCTTATGTTCCTCTGGGTTTCATCCCACACTTGACTCAAGAAGGGAAGAGGGAGGCTTTTGAGAAATAATATTTCCCCCCTCAAAAAATGTTAGTTTCCTCTGAAGTCTGAGAATCTTCCAGTTGTGTTTAACTCTCTCATGTGAAGAAAAACACTTGTGAAGTAGGCCGGTTTCTGTAGAGTTCTTCTTTTTCAAAGCTCCCAGTAAAAGCCATCGACTATTTCTTTAAAAGTACTGCAATTCGACTTTTTCTGAAAGTACTGTTTTAAAAGTACTTTGTTGAAAGCACTTTTTTTTTTTTTCACGTACTCTTTGAGGTTAAACGCCATATTGAGAACTTTTGTGGGCTCAGCCATCAGATTCCCACACGGAGAGGAAACAGATTCTCTTTGCCTTGGTTTTCACTGTTTTCTCTCAACATTTTAAAATAAGCTGGTGTTTGCCTGATAAAACTAATCACTTGTGTAGGATCCACGAGAATGCAATTCAGTTCATCTTCACCTCTCTGCCAAGAAAAGAGTATTTTTTTTCCTTTTTAATAATTAGAGAGATAAATCCTCTCATGGAACCAACTGTTTGCAGTTTGTCTGAGACATACATTTATTTTTGTCCAAGTATGAAGGTAAAACATTAAATACTTTTAAAATTTTTCCAACATTTACAAATCTTACAAATGCAATGGCATCGTGTTTATTGATAAAATCTGTTTTCTAATCAACCTGGAAAAAGAAGCTCTTGCTTTTTAGTTCATGACGTGCCATCTCTACATTAATTTATGACATTTTTTTCAAGAGTGGATTCTTTTCAACTTCTCCTAATGCATCTTATTTTACTCACTGTATGCTGATTTTTATATTTTCTCACCACCGTGTAACTTTTTTTTCCTTCCAGGCAAAGTGTCGTTACTCAGTAACTCAATTTGGAGACTTCATCTACATGTGGTTTTTCTTGACAAAATCTTCACTCTGTTTTAAAATACCAATAGCTGTTTAAAATAATCGACACTTTTCCTTGTAAAATGTGTGTTATTTGTAGTCAAGGGTCTTCTCAAGATTTCTGGAGGCTTTACAACATTTTCACTCGTCTGGCACCGACAACATGGACTGGGCCAAGGAGACTTCAATTACTAGCCCATGTAAAACTCGTGGATAAATAGCTTTCTTGATAAACACAGAAGTTTTGTCTCCCCTCTCCTTCTGTGCAGAGATACAGCACAGAAGATTTTAAGTCTTCATCAACTTTACAAGAACTGTTCATAGACCTAAGTCTAAAATCTTTCTCATTTACGGCCCATTGTGTCTTCAAAAATTGCCACGTTGGACCATCAGAAAGGCTTGTGAAATAGAAACACTAATAAAATATAAAACAAAAGGGTCTAATAAATGACTGAGAATATTGCAAAATAAAACTTCATAATCATAATGCAATTTACTGCTAGCCCACACAATTCACCTTTTGCAATATTTATAACAGCAGCAAAGCAATAATAAAACAGCTGAATTATAGCAAATAAATATACCTTTTTATAATGAAAAATCCTCTCCGATTGTCTGTTACATCAGGGGAGTTGTTCTCTCCGCAGGAAGTCAGCAGAAGGCACACATCACACATTGTCAACAATGTAGGAAGAGATGAAAAGACTCAGGAAAGAGTGCACCAAACTGTGCTGTGCTCATAAAACCTTTCTACCCAGTTGTCCTTTCTTCCCCTCTCCTTTAACAAATGTCAGATCAGCATTCCTGTCTGCAGGCTTTCCTGGACTACTTCTGTTTTTCCAACCCTTAACTTTCATAGGCATTCTCCCTAATAAATCTCTTTCACTTCCAACTCCATCCTGGTACCTGCACCAGGAGGACTTAAGGAACACAGCTTCAAGGACGATTGAAGGTATTGTGAAAGGGAAAGGCTGGTGCATCAACCAGTTATCCTCTCCTTCATGATGTGATCCCGTGCCCATCAACTATCACTGGTCTCCCCTACCTTGTGTCAGAAACTGACAGTGCGCTCAGCCAAATGAATACAATGCTTCTGCACACTGCTATTTAAGGTGAAAAGACATCTACTGTAAACACACCTGAAGCTGCTTGGTAACCGCACACCACTGCAAATGCTATAGCAGTCTATGGGCACAGCAGTTTCCGAAAAGCACATTTAATTAGTTTTTTCATTCACAATCTGTTGAAGAAAGCTTAATGGCATCCTGTATAAACCTAGGTTTCTAGAGAGCCTTGCTTGAGAAACACTGTTCTAGAAGTTTCTTCTTTATTATCCCAATTGCGTTCTCCCATATACTTCCTATGAATCCTCCCTGTCCTGCAAAAGTTGACACTTTTCCTTCCCCTCTTGTGTCTCTCAAGCGCACTGTATGTAGTTTCTGAGAGGGGTAAAAAAACACATCTTCCAATAAGTCTACAAGAGTTGACTCCTTATTTCTGTTTTAAAGTGGTGAGGAGGAGAAAGAAATGATATCCAGTGTTCTTTCAAGAGAGAGGAGAAAATCTTCCCAAGATTAACATAACACTCTGAGATTTAACCCTGTCACATGTCTTTTTAGCAATGAACTTTGGAGGCCTAGAAACATTACTATATCCCTAAATTAAAACATGTAATTTTAAACCAAATCTCTTAAAAGCTCCCATTAACTCCCTCTCCATCCAGGATATTCATGTAAATCTCACAGTTTTTATATTCCCTTTCAATGGCTTTTTTTTTTTTTTTCCTGACAGGTGCTATTTGATCTACAGAAAAAAAGAACTAGGACTATTTATTTGGTTGACTCATCTGTGGTCCCTAATTTCTACTTTAACTTACTAATTTAATGTACAGAATGGCTCTGGTTTGTACAGTTTTTTGTTCGTTTCATACCAATTTGTGATTGTAAACATTTTTTTTCCCTTGGTAAAAGTTATCAAATGTCTGTGTCAGTGGGTTGAGAGAAAGAAAAATGCACAGCCTGGCAAGCAGATGGGTATTTTATGACAGCACTCAATGCCAGAGAAGAAGGGATCTTGGAGTTAGGTCAGAAGATTGTCAGTTCACACTTGTTTTTAACAAGGCCACAAGTTTCTCGAGTACTTCAATGTATATTTCTGCCAGGAAGATGACCGTGCAGATCTGAGTCTGAGAGACTATGGCAGAAACTATTAAGGAATTATCATGTTGTTTTTGTATCTATTTATCTAGCACAACACAGAATTGTTTTATAAAATATTTCCAATTAAATGTAATGATCCCATCCCAGTGATAGTCAAAATCATTTTTATTCATGTTTGGTAGAAATACATCAAAACCACATCACACATTTCACATACTTTCTAAATCCTTTCACTTGAATTTTTAAACTTTTTTGTTAGATGAGTTGGGGGTTATTGTCAATTTCAGGAAAGTCCTATTACCATACATTATGTTCACCACACTAAAATCTCTACAAACAAAGAGGCGAAAAGCTCTCACTTCAAATATGTATTTTATTTACAAACAGAGCTTCTGCTTTCTTCCTGTTTTTTGTCATGACCTGGTGGGCAAGAATAAATAACATGAAACAAACTTCAAAGCCTACTTTTCCTTCTCTTCTGAGGTCAAATCCTGAGGTAGGCACAGTGGAAAACCTTCTCTTTGAACCTTAACCTTGTTTGAACTTCTTTTCTAGGGATCAGATTCCCTATGGAAATCTCAGTCCCTAGGAAACTGAGAGTTTCTTCTTTTGAGATACTCCTAAGGAAATTTTGGTCCCTCCTGTAGACACAAGTTTGTAGTCCTATAGAAAGGCAGGAACTTGTTTGAATTATAGGTTGAAATAACTAGGATATACATGAGATTTTTGACATAAATGCATACATTAATAACGGGCTTCATGAGACGTTTGCTTCTGCTTATATTGTTTTTCTTCCATACTATGTCTGTATTGTGCACAGATGGCATTTTCAACAGAGGCATAACTGAGTTCTTCGGGCAGCTGTGGCAGCTTATCTGTGAGGGTTCAAGAACGGCTGTAAGGACAGTTGTGTGAATTGTGAGAACCCTCAGAGATATTTCTGACATATTTAGTCCTTTTGTTCCCTAGGTGGGAGTCTCTCATACAGGGGTTTTGAAACATGTTCTGTTGCAAATCTCTCAGTTGAAAATACCATAGTTTTACATTCAGAAGACCTGGGGTCTTTTCTTGATTCTAATGCTTGTTGACTTTATGATCACAGCTGGTAATTTTACATTTATTATCTTCGAGTATGTTGCCTGTCAGTAGAGAAGTTAATGTCTCAGCAACTGAGTTTTGTTAAAGGTTGTGAGATAGAATGTGGGTGAAACTTTGAATATTGTAAATTGCTATAAAATATAGAAATTTATAGAAAAGTAAGCAGCAGGGAACACATATGGTCACTTTGTCTAGTCATCTTTCTAGAACCTTCCGAGGGTTCTAGCCATGAAGTTGTCTATACTGGTTAAAACCTGAGATATTCACTGGAACTCATTTTACTAGGGTGTCAGGTTACCATATATAATAAAATACAGGGTTTCCAGTTCCACTTCCTCTCTCTTACTCCCTACATGTATTTTGTCAGTGATCTGGCAAGTCTTACCTCAACAGGCCCAGCTGCCATCTGACTGTCTCTCTGTGCTCTGTCCACATTCACACTGATGGCCATTTCAGATCCAGAGAAATGTATCAAGAGAAGTTGAGTATTTTCTTCAAGGACTAAACACTTTCATATCAGGAGAGTTTACCAGAGAATCCTTACATTTGGAAGAATAAAAAATTACATAGTGGTTTAAAGTTTATTTTTGTTACCTATTATGCTACTGTTACTTTTATATTTAATCCTTTTAGCACAGAGCAAGAATGCCTGTGAGTGCTCCAGCACAAAAAAACAAGTACCAAACTTCTAACACGAGGCAGGGAAGAAAAAAGTCTATTGCTCATGTGCTCCCAGAGATCAGCTGCTAACAAGGGGGATTAATGTCTAAATGGATAGTTATGTCACTAAGTAGAGTAAGAAGATTGAGCATACTGTATTTTTCTGTAACTAGGTCCAGGAGGCTCAGGAAAGATTCCAGAATGGTGTGTGCCTGTGTTGAGTTTTAAAGGATAAGGAAGAGTTAGTTAGGAGGGAGAATGTTAGAAGTTGTTCTAAGTAGAAGAGGCAGTGTGAGTAAAGGCTTAGACTTGTGCAAGCAGCAAATTCTTCATAGTTTGAGATTGTTGGGGCACAAGGCAGAGAACAAGAGAGGTACAGCTGGAACACAGAGCAGGGGATTCATAGTGGAGAGTTTAGGCCATGTTAGGGACTTGAAATTCACCCTTTAGTCAAGGGGACTATTGACGGGTTTTGATCAGATATTAGACATAGTCACATATGAGTTTTTGAAAACAAATTTGGGCTGTAGTGCACTTGATAAATTTGAGACGAATGTGATGAGGAACCAGTTAGGAGGCTTTTGCAGCAATAATTTAGGTCAGAAATAAAATTTGAAGACTAGTCTGCGTATAATATGCATATTATGTATATGTATACATTCACATGTAATTTTTAATCAGTAACTCACTTTTCTCCCATTTTACATATGTACAATGTGGACATGGAGTTGTATTCAAAATAGAGGCATATGTAAATTCCCTGGGTAACTGCATCAGGACATTTGAGTGAACTCCAGAGTGGCTGCCGGTGTGAGGATGTAATTCTAGCACTTTGGAAGGCTGAGAGGGGAGGATGGTTTGAGGCCAGAAGTTGGAGACCAGCCTGGGCAATGTAGCAAGATCTTGTCTCTACAGAGTTAAAAAAAAAATGGCTACAGGGAGAACCATATAAATTTTGGGAGCATTGAAGAAGTATTTCCAACATATTTAGTCATTCTGTTGCCCACTTTAAAATCAATTATGCATGGGCACTTGAAGTGTGCTTTGTTGCAAATTAGTAGGTTGAAAATACAGCATTTTATGCCAAAACTATCTCACTGGTATTGACATCTTGGAATACGATGAGTTTTTTCTTCATGATGATAAATAATGATTAACTTTTTTCTGTTAGAGAAAATGAATTGAAGCCTTCAGGACAATATCAGCATGATCACTGTTCCCAAGTTTCTCTGAGGTGAATTCTTCAATTAAACGATTAATAATTTCCATTGCTAGTCATCCAAAACCCATCATGCTTGACTACACTTTTAGTATGATATAATCATTACTTATGACTAGGGCTTTCTCCTTTACCAAATAAAATTTATGATGTTTACTTAGCTGTCCTCTAGCATGGAGGTAAAGTCACAGAACATGTCAAGGTAAGGGAGAAAGTCAAGTAGCTCCTGTCTTCAAAGTGTCCCTTTGCAAGAATCTGATATTCCTCGAGGAGTCGCATTTTACATTCTGCTCATAACTGAACGTTTCAGGCTGCCTTGGTACTTTTGTATGTGTGATCATATCTTATCACCAAAAATAAATTTGAGTATAATTGTACAAAGGAAAACAAAGTGTCATATCTTCAGAGCAGGATTGATGGATATTAAACATCAATTCTAGAAATGATTTAATGGAGAGATGCGATGCTAGTCGGATCTGCTGTGAACTCACTACTCTTTGCAATGTGACCTCGGGCAAATGTGGAGCCTCAAAAGACCTTGGTTGCCTCCTGTGGTGGAGATGGAGGCTGATAAAATCTACCTCGAAGAGTTATTTTCGTAATTAAATGAGATAGAGTATTTAAAGTTCCTAGTGTGGCAAATAGCAGGCATTATTGTTTTCTTTTTGTTCTTTGCTGTCACTTGCTGATAATTAATTTTTGTTCCTTTCTATCACTGGCTGTTCTCCCTCAGTTTTCTTTGTGGTCTCTTTCTTCCTAATTATTGGAGTGTTACAAAGCTGTGAGCTGGGACAGTCTTGTCTTCTGTCTGGAGCTATAGCTTGCCTTACTCAGATATAGGAACATCCTCAGTGTGTTTAAAACTTCCCACGTCTCAGTCTCCAGCTATGACAAGTCCTAAAATACCTAGTAGGTATTTTATTTACAAAATAAGTGCTTATTGGGTACCCACTGTAATTGTAAATGCTAAAGATACATCAACACAATTCCCTTGCCGTATGTTTTTGTTCTATAAATGGGTAGTATCCAATAATCAAAATGAACAAATTGCATAATAATAATAAGCACTATGAAGAAAAAGCCAGCAATAGAGATATTATTGTGTAACAAAATATTCCCACGTTTAGTAGCGTAAACAGAGCATATTTATTATCTTCTAGTTTCTGTCAGGAATACAATCACGTCTTAGTCAGATGGTTCTGGTTCAGGGTCTTTCGTGAGATTTTAGACAAGACATTCATTAGATCTACAGTTATGTGAAAGGTTCTTGGGAGCTGGAGGATTCTCTTCCAAATTGGCTCACTCATGTGACTATTGGCAGGATGCCTAAATTACAGCAAGATACAGCCTCTCAGTGGAATTCTCTTGAGGGTCCTTATCAACACGGTAGTTGGTTTCTTACAAAACAGACTCAAGAGAGCTGCTGACAAAATTCTCAGCCTGGCTTCTTTTTGCATTTACACTTTGACTTCTTAACCCCGGCTTTACCCGGAAGCTTCTCTTTCAGGTGTCTTTTGCCTCCAGGTGCTACAGCCCATAGCTTTACCAGTCCAGCCCAGACCTGTCTCTGTATTCCAGAACTCCAGCATAGATCTGGGACCTAGATCACAGCTTTTTCTAAGAGGGATTTATCATCACACTGTTGCAGACAATTCTTAACGGAGTAAATGCTAATGAATGTTATACTTTTAATGAGAATGACAACAAGACTCATTGTTAAAAGTACATAATTCAAGTTGAAATAAACTTCCATTTCTAATGCATTGAATGTTGGGAAGGATGGTGTGAGGCAGATACTTGCATGTGAAGGAGAAATCGTAAGGGCTATAAAGCATAGGGAGAAGTTTTCCACATCATATACTAAAACTTTAAAATTGTTTACACTACTGAATGAGGCTTTCTGGTCCCTTAAGTGTTAAACTTTACTTACAGTATTATGGATAATAGAGAAAATCAAACATCTCACCAAAATGATTAAATGTATGGTGATACATATTCAATTAAAAATGTGGCACCTTTAAAATAAAATATAGGAATAATAAGGACAAAGACTTATACTCAAAATGTTAAGTAAAGAGACCAACTATAAAATCATATTTATTGCATGAACACAAACGAGGTTAAAAATATATTAGTGAATAATAAAATATTTTGAAATTCTCTGTGTCTGAATCAAGAGAGATCTTAAATTTTTGTTTTTTATACCTATAACATTATTTCTCCAGGAATTATCCTAAAATAATTTTTCAAATGATTATACAATTTTAAAATTATAACATTGAGATAATTGAAAGTGACATGTTGAAGAATGGCAGCTGCTTGGTTAAGAAGCATTTCTGAAGGAAGAAGTGCTAGGCTGCTATTTACCTCCTTAGAAAAATGGCCTGCATGGACATTTCCTGCATAATGTTCCAGTGTCCTGAGTTCCTTGTGCTCACTTATGAAGATTGTCAGAACTGAGATAAATGAGCCAAACTACCAGTGTATAAAGCATCACAGATGAGTCTCACAAACATTTAAGCTGCAAGAAACAAAATACAAAAGAATGCATGCAGTATCTATTAATATTTAGTTCAAAAACAGGCATCTACATTTTGGGGGTTGCAATCATACTTCCCAAGACTTTTTAAAAAAATCAAGGCCCTTGGCCATCACCAAAGTCCAGACTAAAACACTAGAACATTAGTAGCTCAGACACCTTATCTTTTCTTTCTTTTGTGAATGAGATAATGGTAGGAAATAAATGTTAGTTTCTGCTCTTCCAGTTGTAAGTACTCTATGTGGTAAGGTTTGCTCTAATCTACTGTTAACTGTGAGTGGGTAAGTCTTTCCTACCAGGAATCTTACTCGCTCAGAAAGAAAGCTACATTCTCAAATTCCTACCTTGCTGGGAGTAACATCAGTAATTCCATATTCATCTGCTGACTTCAGGTCTTATTTTCTTTGATTGGTTTAAAACATAAGTGGAGAAAACATCCTTATTTGTACCACCATCCCCACAATGGTCTTGAATGAGATGACCGTATCAACTCCTTTCAATGAGGTCTGTATCTGGCTCCTCCCTCGTGCTCCAGTATTTGAGCAGCATTTACAGCTCTCCCTATAGCTTAGAGGTTTAGAAGTAATGCCATCTTCCTTCTCATTCTGCAGATTAGAACTAACGTAGAGCTGGCATGACCAACCATGTAGTTAGGGACACATTTTGGAAGTATGCCTTCAAGCTTTCCTGGCAACACATGAATAACAAAGCAAAGCTAATTCTATGATAGTGTACATGAAAAAAATAACAAGAATAAAGGAAAATAACACAAAGGACATAAAACAATGTTATAAAAACAGAAGCTGTTACATTACCCTCTAATAAACATCTCTCTCATGAGATGCTGATGCTTTTATTCTATGAAATAGATTAGCTTCTTCTATTTCAATGAACCAAGGAGCATGTAATTATTACATAAGCACAGGAAGGGATAAACAGAGCAAGTATAGTACAACGAATACTCTAAAAGCTCCAATAAAATAATTATTGTTTATAATAAAAACATTATTCGCAGTAATATTTGTAAGCACTCTATGAATTGGTAGTTGTTACTGCCAGCTATTAAGAGCATTGACGGTGTGAGGCACCAGGTGAGAAAGGAAGATCATGAAAACCCAAGGAAATAGCTAAGATTCATTGGTTTGCACACAGCTGCACCTTCCGCTCCTTTGTCCTCCCTCCAGGCTGCTTAACACCTTCAGGTCTGCTTAGTGCTGAAGGAATCTGTAGTCTGCAGAGACAATAAAGTCTGCTTCCTGGTAGTTGAATCTATGAAATAACTCTTTAGGAAACAGGCAGTCCTAGTAAAAATACATAAATAAAAGAGAGAAAAAGAGGCATCTTTCTGTAGCTGTAAAATAAAAAGTGCCTAAGGCTTAGCGATGGCTCTAAGGTCTCCTTAGAGATCAGCATTAGATTCCACATTCAGAAGGAGGAGAGGCACAGCCAGCATGAGGGTCAGGATGTCACCAGGAGAAGTCACTGCTCTGTCTTTCACGAGGCTTCACAAGGCACCATTTACCTTGGTGAATTGATCAAGGTCTGGGGTATGAACATCTGCTTTGCAGTCTCAGAAACCTACATTTTATTTTAACACAAGTAGAATTATAGTATAGTAATTCAGTTCACCAAACTGATGTATCAAATCAGAATGGTAATAAGTTAATGTTTTAAAAGACAACTTTTACAGAAGTTGGTAGTCTAGTATTGGTATTTGAAGTAGGCAAGTCAAAATCGGAAGAAAGCTTGGTGAGTGCAGAAGCAGAAAGCAGAACAAACTCCCCACCATCTCTCACTTACACTTCTTCAGTAAACTTCAAATTCTTTCTCCATCTCAGAGTGAAGGCAGAGGGATCTTTTCTCAAAACTGCAAAAGTGTTTAGTTTTGCCCTTAAGTAAAACTCTTCAGTTACTTTCCGCTGCAGGCAGGAAACCTAAACCCCTTAGAATATAGTTGAAAAATCCTGTATATGACGGCCACATTTACCCTGAGAGAATTTAATCCAAGGTGCTTAGGTCTTATAGCAATACTTGCAGGTATAAAAACACTATTGACATTTCTTTAGGAAAATGTTTTTGTTGTGATACTGAATGTATCCAGTTTCTGTTCCTCCTTTCCTTGTACAAAGAATGGTTTTCATAATTTCTTTTTAATAATGCAGGTTTATTTTTAGCAGAATTTATTTGGAAAATCAGTTTGTACTAAAATGAGCATGGTCACTGTCCACTAATGACATATGAAAACAGCTAGACCTTCATTCACAGAGATGTAGAAAGAATTAAAAGATCTATATTTACTACTTCATTCATTTAATGTTTACCAACCACTGTCTTTCATGTGGAGTAAAAAGTCACAAAAGACAAACAGATGTCCTGCTTTTTCATAGAGCTTGATTTTAAGTGGAGGGGGAAGCAGAAAATAAGAAAAATATTAGATAGGCCCCAAATGTGAGCAGAAAGTTGAGAAAGTAAAGGGACCTGATTATACAGTCAGAAATAAGTGAGAAAACTCGGAGAGTACAAACTCCAAAACGAGATCCAAGAAGAGAGGTAGTTAACATGCGGAAGTTTCCCCGTGGCTTTGAGTAGGATTTAATAATTCATGTGCAGAAATATTACAAAGAGTCTGGGCTCCATTCATTTAAATTCTGATATATTAGGTTTGTGGTGGAACTTCTGATTCTGTATTACCTGATAGAATTCCAAATGTACTCTTTTATATATTGTAAGACAGTTGTGAGGGGCATCAAGCTGGCTCAGATAAGTATACACATTTTAAGATACTTTTATATTCTTGAGAACTCTAAAGAGTGCTTGAGTGTGGTTTATAGAAAACAACTGCTTGCTATTAAATACTTTAGCGGATCTGACTATTTTCTTACAAAACAGTTTCATTCCTCTCAGCCAGCTGCTTCACCAGATAACTAGTAGGATTGCTAAAGGGCCTACGGGCTATTTCTAAAGGTATCGCCAACTTGAAGACCTTGCTTTTATGGAGATACATTAAAACTGGTACCTAATCTATTAAGCAATGCCAGGCTACCTTAGGTGATGAAAGAAAATGTTCAGGAGAGATCACTTCGGTTTAGTCTTTTCTGAAATTTGATTTGAGAAGGATAAGGTGAGCCAGAAGCCAATGTGGTGATTGCTCACGGAAAAATAAAGCCTGACATCGTATATTGACCATGAAAAACATTGCTGAATAGCTTCACTCCCCAATCTCGATTCCCAGAAAAATCTATCCACAAGGATTTCATTCTACCTCCTAAAGCAATTAGAAAAAGAAACCAATGAGACAAAATACTCAACTTTTGGGTGAAGAAAATGAAAAATAGGTAGGTCTTGGGAAATTTGTACTATAACAAAGTTTACCTCAGTAGTTATACTTGGAAAAATTCTATAATGATAGGGCCCTAAAAGAAAATTCAGAGAAGTAGAAATATCAAATGCTGGCAGTGTTTAGATATCTGAAGATGGTAATTATTAAGATAGCATCGTTTTTAATGGCTTTGGGCAGAGAACAACCCTATGCTCATGTTTTTATTCTTAACATTTACTACCTCTATATCCTTCCTAAATTATTTTCTCTATCTTATGTATATGTATAAGTTTATACGTATAATAATGAACTTAGCTAATAAATACTAAATATGTTGAAATTTACTATGTGCTATCATGTTTTATCTTTATAGCAATAAACATATGGTTGGGATACAAGCAATATTCATACTTTTCAGATGAGGAAAGCAAAGATTGAGCCGTTATGACTCTTCCTTAAGAGAAGACATGAAGACATGCAAGAGCCAGGATTTGAAATTATGCCTGTCCAAGGTCAAAGGCTGAGCTTCTAACCCCGTATATAATAGGCTCACAGGGTGACGATAAAACTATATGGGGCAATGCCAGACTTATGTAAACCCTCACTATAAACATGTCAGATGAATCTGAGTATGAATCTTCAATTGTGCAAGATAAACATATTAATTTCCTTTTAATCCCACTGAAATTTAAATCTTCATCCTACCTTTCCAGGGAGAAATTCAGTCTGATCCATTATTTGGGCTCATGCAGTCTGGCATTATGCTAAGGTTTCTAAGTCTTTCACTGTGACAAAAAATGAAGCAAATCTCCCTATTTTTTAGGACATAGTTCCTACTGTTTATTGCCAAGAAGCCCCTGTTTCTTCCAGCATAGTGCTCCAGGTCCGGTAGTTCCAATACATGTGAGGTATGAAAATCTGTACTGAGTATAGGTGGATTCTATTGCCCTTTTCACTCACTTCATATCCGTTCGATACCCTTTAAATACCAAGCATCAGTCTAGATGCTGGAGAAAAAGCAGCATCTTCGCTTCTGTTCTCTCCTTACAGTCCAGCCTCTCTTGGTGTCCCGTACAATCATCTGCTCTGGTGTTTGGTAACACTACCTACTTCCAGCCAGAGGTAAATTTACCATGGAGCTGAAGAAACTTGGGCTTCAGGGACTCTCACTTTCAGGGTCCCTTCCAAGACTTTGAAATGGACTTTAAGAGTGTGTACACATGGTGTAAATCTAAGTGTGGTCTTTTACTGTGTTGCTTCAGCATGAACTCCAGGCAGGGATGAGCTCTGTCCACCTGGCTACAGCCCACGTCTTTCTTCTTCTCCTACCTTAACAACACTGCAGCTCTACTTACTAAGAATCCTCGTGGACCCTCTGCCCCTCCTGCCACCATTCACACTCCTGCCTTCTGCCTGCTCTCTCACCCTGAATGCACATAGGCTGAGAGGAGCTTCTAAAGGCCCATCCATCCAACCTGGAAGGGTGGTGCTGCCATGGTATTCTTGTAGATTGGAAGCTTGAGGAAAAAACAGAAATCCCATGTCTTCCTTTGTGCCCCCTAGTGGCTCTTTTGTGCTATGCCCATGAAAAGAAATTATCTGTCTAAACTCTTCGTGCCTGCTCAGGAAACAGCTGAGGATTTGGGTAGCCTGAGTCCTTTGGTCCCTAGGCTGCCTCCTGGATGTATGTTCAGCAGTCTGACCACTGGGCTTGGGTTGGCACCTCTGTTAACGTGGGGGGCTGAGAATGAGACCTGGGACCTCTGCCAAGCGGCAGAGCCCAAGCCACATCCCTGTTCCTTGTCCCAGTTGCCCCTTCCCAAGAGTCCTGCTCAGCATAATAAGAGATCAACCTTGGTGGGGCGTAGGGTCAAGTCAGGGTTTTCATTGGTGCCTTTTAAAAGGCTGAGGTATTCCACAGGTGAACTGTTGAACACAGCAGGCTGCTCCTCCCAGTGAGAAATCCTGCCTCCCTCTGGGTCTTCCTGGCTATTCCGAAGCGGTATTGCAATGTGCTTTAGACCGGGAAAAATGGACATGTGTGTGGCTGGGCAGTTTTTGGAGGGAGTGAAGCTGCTTTTCGTTTTGGCGGCCACCCTCTGCTCTCACCCAGGAGTGCTTGCACGTAGTGTCTTTATCTGTAGGCTTAGCCGCACCCAGCGTCTTCTGAAAGGGTGATGGACCATAGTGCTGTGGTCAGGGAGCCAGGGTCTTCAGTGTGTTTGGGAGTAAAGATGACCTGGGGTAGCAGGGCCCATGCTTCATTCACGGCTGGGTCCCCCGCACAGGGGTTAGTATGTGCAGCATGATCAATAAATGCTTGTGGGACACATAACTGTATTGGCTCCCTGTGTCTGCCTGGGGGGAAAGCTGGGGACCCCCACATGAAGTGAGGCTACTGTGGCACTGCCGGCCTGCCTGCCAGGCTGTCTCCACCCTCCTGCGACCTCACACTCTCCTCAACCCCTTTTTGAGGTCCTGAATGTGTGTGCTTCAGGCCTTTCAACCCTAGGATAAATCTAGGTGGCGTATTTTTTATGCGTTTTTAAACATAATTTGGTAAGTTATTTGATGTGTAGTTTCCATATTCTTACTCATTTTTTCCCAGAAATATTTGAATTACATCTTGGATTTGCTTTTGCTGTTAACCCGCCTGTGTTTCTGAGTGTAGCGCATTGAATTCATAGAGTCACCTGTTCCTCTGTTCAAAATGTTTATCAAATTGTCTCATGGTTTTTAATCTCTGTCTTTTGACTTTGGGTTCTTAGAGTTTCTCAAGTTCATTCACCATGTTTGTGCAAGTCAGTTTTACTGATGATTGTTCTTGAATTTGTGGTTCCTGGTATTTCAGATTTTTATTATTTAATGAGCTCATTTTTCTTCTTAGCCTACACCTCTCTCAATTGATTCTCAGCGTGTGGTACTATTCCTTTTACATAAGGCTGTGCATTCTTGCAAATTTTTAAAATAACCAAGCAGGCAACGTACTGCTTCTTTACCTTAGAAACTGGAATAGACATGTATCAAATAGTCTGTTTTCTTACGCTGCAGTATCTCTTTAGAGGTTTCATGGGTGCATTATGCATCTCCAAGAAGAAGCAAAGTTCTCCAAATATTTAAAGGTTTTAAAATATTTTTCTTTTTCATGAATATGTAGAGAACTACATATAAAAGTCTCCTTCAACATTATTTCATGGAATCTCAATTCGGACCCTGTAGGCTAAATGTTTTGAAATTGTTCTTTTCTGCCCATAATTACAGGAAAGAGGATACATTCTGGCCGTGATCTTGTATGTGTTTTTACCATACTTGGTTCAATCAGACACTATGTAGCATCTGTAAGGGACTAAGCACTTTGCTGGCTCTGGGGATACAAAGATTAATACTTCTTCCAAGCCTGAAAGTTTTTGATGGCTGTAGTCCTCAATCCCTGGGTTGTGGAGAGTGCCAGTGCATGTTCTGTTAGGAACTGGGCCACACAACACCAGGTGAGTGGCTGGCGAGCGAGAGAAGCTTCCATCTGTCACTGTCTCCCTTACCTTCGGAGGGGACTATGCAGGTGAAGGAAAACTAGTTCAGGGCCCCTACTGGTTCTGCATTTATGGTAGATTGTATAATTATTTCATGATATATTACAATGTGATAGTCATAAAATAACATGAATAATAAATGCAATTGTGCCTCGAATCATCCCAATACCATCCCCTCTTCCCCTTGACTTTGGAAAAATTGTCTGGCATGAAACTGACCCCTGGTGCAAAAAAGGTTAGGGACCTCCATCTATGGGATTATGAACACGTACACCCAGGTATTCTGGCAACAAAGAAAGAAAGGCATGTACAACTCTAATAGCTCTGACCTGAAGGCAAACAAAAAATCCATTAATCAAAAAAAAACCTTTCAAGAGCAGCAGCTCGATTACTAACTAGTTTGTTTTAAAATATAAAAGCCAATTGTTCTCCTTATAAGTTAAGGGCTTTTTTTTTATTTGTTTCTTTTTATTTGTTTTGGTACCCTGAGGAAAAAGAACTAATCCTATTTTGCCAAATGTTTCAGAACCTCTTAATATGTATTAAAGTGAATGGTTGTTTTAATTTACGAAAAAACTTACTCTGGTTCAATGCTAAACTTCTTTAAGATTTACTGTGAGGGTATTTAATATCAGAACAACTGTTTTGGTTCATTAAATACTTTAAGAGGTTCTAAACTTTAATCAGTGAGAACTCACTCAAGCTTCTAACTGCAAAAGCAGGCTATTTTTAAGGAATGTGACAACTTTAAGATTTTACAATTTTAAAGTTCTTCTTCACACAATTTTTCATGGTGCCTCTGAAGTTTTGCATTTTCCTAATGAGATGATGCTTATAAATAGAAGGCTATAAACTCTGTAAGACACGAGGACTAATAGAAATGAGTTTTGTAAGTCCAAATTGCTTTTGTATTTAGCATTTTAGGGATTATTTAAAAAACTAACAAGATACTGGTAGTTGTTAAAAGCTGTAGGGTTTCATGTTTCGTTTTATTTGCTAATAATTATTAGGTGTTTCCAACAAAGAAATGATTAAAAGAACCTAATATTATGGTTATATCTTTATTATGCAGCAGTCCTGGGAACAACAACATGGGTTTGAACTGTGGGTGCCCCCTAACACATGGATTTTCTTCTACCTCGGCCACTCTTGAGACAGCAAGACCAGCCCCTTCCTTTCCTCTTTCTCTTCAGACTTCTGAACATTAAGACAAGGATGAAGAGCTTTACAATGATCCACTTCCACTCAATGAACAGTAAGTATATAGAGGGTGTCAAAAAAATTATACACATTTTAAGAAAGGAAAAATTTGTATGAAAATTGTAATACTCAAGTCACGTTTGACTTCTGCAATTAAAAGAGATGAGATACGATATACAAAATAACAAACATTATTGGTATATGTTGACTATTACAAATTTTATACAGTTTTTTCCATTCTTAAAATGTGTGTGTATATATATATATATATTTGGCACCTTCTCTATTTTCTTTTCCTGATAATTTTCTTAAAAACACTTTCCCTTGCCCAGTTTATTTTATTGTTAGAATACAATACATATAATGTACTAAATATGTGCTAATTGGCTATTTTTGTTATCAGTAGCCCTTCAAACGGTAGGCTATTAGGAATTTAAGTTTTGGGGAGTTTATAGGCTCTGGGTGGGGGAGCGGTCAGCCTTCCTAACCCCTGCATTGTCCAAGTGTTAACTACATAATAAGGTATTGCACAATTAACAAGAAAATGTTGAATGGTCCTCTACAGGATGTCCCCAAAGTTGCCCCCCCCATCACCATACACAGGAAAAATGGGAAATTATAGCTAAATGTACCTTTATTTACAAAATACTTATTACAAAACTTTATAAAGAGGTAGCCAACATGTAGAGAATATTTTGTACATTTTTTTTTTAAACTAGTCAAAGGCTATGGAAAGAAAGCTAACAAATAAGCATAAAATTGACAATATACATACTTTCATGTAAAAAACTGAACCTTAACAATAAGAATATCATGAAAAAAGCAATGATAAGAAACAATGATAACTAAAGAAAACATTAAACTGGCAAGCCATTTTAAAAGTAATAATTCTCATGTTGGTGAGAGTAAAACAATTGTAGAATACCACCACTGAGTAGCCCTTCTGAAAGAAAGGGAGGTAGAATGCATACAAAAAACTTCTAAAATGTTCATAGTGTCTGATTCTTTTTGTGAGAATTCATCCTCAGGAAAACATACTCACAGGGTTTGAGCATGATGTCTTTGGATGATCCTTATTATAGTTTGGTGATGTAAACACTTTTATTATTTCCTTATTCTAGCCGAGGAAGCCAAAATCCAGAGAGGTTGAGTGAGTTGTCCAAAATCCCACAAGTCAGTGGCATGCCTGGATCAGCTCTTCCAGGTCTCTCCTCCACAGTTCTTGTTTATGCTGAAAATGTTTGTTTCAATAATTATTTGGTACTTTCTACATGCCACATTCAATGTTAAGTTCTAGATCTATGAAGATAATAATAAAAGGTAATATAAATTAAACATTTTCTATGTGCTTACAAACTTCCTGGATGATGGATTATAGATGGATTATATGATCTTATTCTAGCAACAACCCTTTATATTCTTTCTTTTTTTTTTTTTTTGAGACAGAGCCTCAAGCTATCCCCCTGGGTAGAGTGCCATGGCATCACAGCTCATAGCAACCTCCAACTCCTGGGCTCAAGCGAGTCTCCTGCCTCCACCTCCCAAGTAGCTGGGACCACA
>CAUYQV010104644.1:0-11573 GCA_963574575.1 Galagoides demidoff | reverse complement strand
GAGCCTCAAGCTATCCCCCTGGGTGAAGTGCCATGGCATCAAAGCTCATAGCAACCTCCAACTCCTGGGCTCAAGCGAGTCTTCTGCCTCCGCCTCCCAAGTAGCTGGGACCACAGGCGCCCGCCACAACGCCTGGCCATTTTTTGGTTGCAGCCATCATTGTTGTTTGGCGGGCCAGGGCTGGGGATTCCAACCCGCCACCTTAGGTGTACGTGGCTGGTGCCTTAGCCGATTGAGCCACAGGCGCCAAGCCTGGTTACAGTTCTTATCTTGTTGAAAAATACAAATAATTTGTATTAAGAAAATATAACATTTAAAATTCTCCCATAGTATTTTGCATAAAATTGTTACATTCTGAACCTTTTTGTTGGTGATCAATTAACAGACGAGATCTTGTAAGCTAAATATTTGGAGAATAAAGAGGTAAGATAGAAGAAAAGTAAGGAAAATTGAGGAGGAGGAGGACCAGGCACTGAAGATAAACCTCCTCATCACAACACCTTACATAGGGCACTGCTCATAATAAACCCCAGGTTCATTAGGTCCCCACTTTTACTAGTTAGAGTTTCCCAAAAGCAATTGTATAGCATCAGCACCAATTATACTTTTCTCTCTAGCGATCACCTTGCAAATGCTTACTTTAGATGTAAAGAATGAGTAAGGGACTCTGTAAGCTGTGGCTTACACAGAACGTGATCCAAATAAATGCTTTTTGAATTGAATAACATCATATCATTAGCACTTTAAAATGTGTTTATGGCTTTCTAGGTTAACAGTATCAGCTTTAAATTAAATTCAGAGGTCAGCATTTTACATTTACATACCTGAACTTGATAACATGAGATTTGACAAATTCTCCCTTTAATGAAGATTTATAAAATGCATTTCTCACCTGTTTGAAAAATAATGAAAATATGTCAGCAAGAACAACTCTCTGCAAGCTTATTCGAAGCTCTATGGAAAAATAAAAAACAAAACAAAACAAAAAACATTGACGAACATTTCCCAATGTGCTGAACGTGAGGAAGCCTGTGGAATCTTCTCTGGTATGTTCAGCTGATTTCTGCCCGAGGGGTGACCCTGGGAACTACAGTGGGGCCAGAAAAACACCTCCTGTACCAGGCCCAAAAAGAGGCTGAAGGGAATGAACCTGCTGTCTTGGAAAGTAAGGGTGAGCCTTGGTTCCCTGGGTACGGGCTTTCACTACACACAGAAAAAATAAAATAATCCGGCCCCTGATAGTTTGAGCAGAGAGATGAGCGCCTGGCAGCATCTTGTGGCCTAAAGGCCTAATATAGCCCTAAGTTTCATTCTGATAAAATGAAAGAAGGCATTTGGTAAAGTTATTTCTTGCTGTAATGAAATAAGAATTCTTGCCAGCTTAATGTTTTAAGAGTTTAAGGAAACACTTCAAGGGTCTCTTGTTTTCAGTCTGTGGATTTTCACCAGTTACTGCAAGCTGATTAGCAGAAGCAATGAGCGATATTCTTCCTTATATCTCACTGACTCGTGAGTTTTATATCCAAGAATGTTGCCTACAATTATGAGACAAATCAGCACAGTTCAAGTAAGTCCCCTAAATAGGATGACAATACTCACTGGATAATTTTTATTTAAGGGTTTATTTTTATCAAGTAATTTTAAAACTATTAATTTTTAAGGTATTAAAAAGTCCTATCTATATTCCTTTAGATTTAAACTCATCTATATTTTACTTATTTAAATAAATACAATTCATTTGAGGGAATGAAACTATACACAATAGCTCAAGCCTATTATCCCAGCTACTCAGAAGACGAAGGCAGGAGGGTTGCTTAAACCCAGGCTGCCATGAGCTGTGATCATGCCGCTGTACTTTAGCCTGGCCAGCAAGCAGAATGCTGTCTCAAAAAAAAAAAAAAAATTGTTTGGGGAATGGTACAAAGAACAAGTCCCTATTCACTTGACCTTTGTGGTTCTACTTCCTTTCCTTTATTTTGTATATTATTTTCCTTCAAGAAGGGCTTCTTCTTATACTCTCCTGATCAGGTGTTTGCATGTAGCCAGGATTCAATCTCTGCCAAGCCAGATGGCCAAATCCCAGGCTTCCAGTGGACTAAGCAATTTCTGGGGCAGAGGGATGAGAGTGGGGGGTTCTTACCAGGATATTGGAAGTGGAAGACAGTTTGGAAATTATCTAGCCTAACACCTTAATTTTCATATAAGAAAATTTGTCCAGAATGATAAAATGATGGCCAAATGACACAGCACTGTCTAGTGAGTAGGGCCAGCACCAGGGGGCTTCCCAACTGCTGGCTCAGCCTTACTTCCAGCAGGGTGCACTGCTAATTCCTTCACAGACTATCAGAAAAGTTAAATTATTCTTTGAGTAATAGGCAGTGACAACAAGTCGTCACTCAGGCCCTGGCTTTCTTGGCCTATCCTGCTAATTTCTCCAGTTAGGATAAATGTCTATCCCTTACAGATAGAGGAGAATATCCATGGATTTCCTATAGACTTTTATACCAAAACTGGTTGAAGATTAGATATTTTTAAAAATTAAAGGCTATTTAGGTATATGCCAGAATAGTTTCGATCTGGACGATTTTTGCTCAGGGTCTGCTTTTTAGGAAGTCTAGGACATGACAACTACATTGTGGCCACTTTCACATTTCTAGAATTTCTGGATTCTGCTGATCAAGAGGGTTGCACTATTATTTTTAATAATAATAACAGGTAATGGTTATTTAACGATTATTTATTATGATAGGAACACATATAACTTCCAAGAGAATTTTCGAAGTATTTTTTGGTACAACTCACAAGATACTAAAATAATACTGCACCATATTTAAAACTGCAACAGGCTAAAATAACAAGAAAAAACAAAGAAGAACTAAAATGCAAAGTATTTTAAGAACTGTAAAATACTTTTATGTTTTTCACAATGCTCACAATGCTTTAAAGAACCGTTAGGGATGTATGTTTTACATACCATATAGTTTATCTATTTCAAATGTATGATACAAGTATTTTTGTTAAATTAACCAAGTCATATAATCATCACCACAGTGTGGCGCCTTTTCCTCACCCCGCCAGGATCCCTCATGTCCATTTACCATTAATCTCTCCCACTCCCCTGTCCCTCCCAAGTGACCATGGTGGACTCTCTCTATATATATTTGCCTTTTCTGGACATCTGCTATAAAAGGAATCTCGCCAAGCAGAGTGAACCGGGACACAGACAAGCGGGGGCTGGCGTCCAAGTCACAAGCTCATCAGTTTTGTGAAACATCCCTTAGTTGGGACCTCTTTCCATTGTGCAGAGACACACAAGGATAAGTTGAATGGAGGTGTTATGTGCTGGGACACTAAAAAATACGGTTTTTTAAAAAAGGACAGCAAGCCATGGAGTGGAGGGAAAGCTGCTTACCATTGACTCAAGTTGCTGGCTCATCTCTGTAAAATTTTTAGAAGCCTCTCTTCCAAAGTCAGCATAGACTTTGTCGCTTGTGAATGACAATGTGCTGTAGTAATTGTAGGTCTTCCTTTGATCTAGAAGGAAAGGGGCAAAATCTCATCATAATTTTTATCAGATGTGTAAGCCATCATTATTTCCCCCATTTGGTGGTTACTAGAAAGAGTGATACAGGAGGGGGCTCTTGCAGCCGACATCACAGTCCTCACCAGCCTGCTCGTCGCAAGTGCCTCAGGATAAAGGACAGCGGCGCTCATCAGGGTAGGGTTTAGGGGACGAAACATAAAAGCACAGGGCGGAGCGCCGCACAAACCCTGCGGGGGTGTCGGGCCTGTACTCCTGCACCTGCCATTCCCCAAGACGCCACAGGAGGCGGGGAGCGCGTCTTGGCGCCCGGATCCCCGAGGTGACTGCGCTTTATAGCCAAAAGTAGCTTTCCCTCCTAAGTCAACTACACGTCATTTCTGGCCACAGGGAGATAATTGATTCTGGCTAATGAGGGAGATGAAGGTGGAAATTAAAATGCCAGAGATTCGGTAAGAAGTTTAGGGGGACAGAGCTGCCGCCAGGCGTAACCTCCAGGCACCATTAGCTCCCCGGCTTGTTTGTCACTGCCGGTCTCCCCTCCCACCAGCAGCACAGGTTGGGTGGTCGCCTGGCCGCCTCTGCGTGTCTCCTCTGGCCTGCTGCGGGGTCATGGCCTTGCCCCCCGTCCGGCTCCCAGCGCCTGCAGCAGCCCAGAGCCCTGGGAAGACGCACCAGGTTTCTCCGCAGCCGCTTCTCTGCCAGGCGCTGTGCCCGCGTCCGCAGCAGGGGACCGAGACGCGGGCGCAGCTCATCCAGGCCTGATCTCGCTCCTATTTCCTCCTTCTCATTCTTTGCCTCTTCACCTACACTCCACAGGAAACTAACAACCAAACCTGGTCCCATCCCTCCGGCTGCTCAGGGACCCTGTGGGAAGGCGTCGTTGTGCACGTTTAACAGACCACAGTCTCAAATGAAGAGACTGCAGTCCACAGTCTCGGAAATGTAGGAGACACGGCCAACCCCAACATGGCACGGCCAGAAAAGAGTTCGCTTCCAGCCAATTCTAACTGCTGAAGAGCAAACTTTTTTACACACCTCTTAATGGGATGGGAAAAAAAAGACCAAAAATAAATTTAAAAAAAAAGAAAGGAAATAAAGTTGAGGAGACTCGGAAGGAAATACTAATTGAACTATAAAGGCTTTTAAAAATCTGGCATTCATTTGTGTAAATGCATTAACTCATACATTGATAGTTGACTTATAAACACACAAGTACTTCTGTCATGACACTGTCTCTAAAATAAAAACTGCCAATTATCTCTATGAAGCAAGTTAAGTAACAATTTCTTGTTCTGGCTGAAATAAATATTGAAAATGTATAGGTTCCTGGGTTTAGAATTTTATAATATGCTGAAATTAAATGACATCTGATTTTGTACTGAACAGCTAAGAGGTTTCTGGGGGAAATGCCAAGTAAATGGAAAAATTTAATTATTCTTTAAAAAAAAAAACCCAAACCCAAAGTCACTCACTGAAGCTGTAGAAGTCTTTTGTTACATAAAAGTTATGCAAAAAAATTACTGGTAAATTTCAAAAGGCCACCCTGGACATCCAGAGAATTTGGTGGGAAAAAAGGAAATGATGTCAAAGGAAGGGGCTGGTGATGTATGAAGGGGAGGATGGCAACATTGGGGACCCGGGTGGGGAACTAGAGAGGTTTTTCCCTTCTTCCACCTTTTCCCACCTCCCTCTGCCTGAATGGTCAGAGTGACATAAAACGCAGGCAAGTCCCTGACAATATACACAATTTCAGGTAAGGTTTTTAATGTATTGAAACATCAAAAAATAACTCCTATCCTTGCAAACCACCGTTCTGTTACATTTGCACTTTTAACATCTGCCTCATGGTTAACTATGGCTTTCTGGTGTAGTTGCATCCATTGTTACCACTGTTTCTCAATCCTCAGTGTGCAAATGAACCACTTGGGAGCCTTAAAATGCAGATTCCAGTATGTCAGGTCTGAATTTGGACCCAAGACTCTCATTTCTAGTAGATTTCCAGGTGATACTGATGCTGTTGATGTCTGCAGGGTAACTGGGGAAATTCTAGGGAGCAGGATAACAGATGCTTCCATTCCCTTCAACCTGACCTTTTTAATTATTAGCTCGAATCATTTAAAATTCACATTAGTATAGGTCAAAAATGATCAAATATTGGCAATTTCATGTAATTCAATTAACAACTTTTGATTTATACTCAATTTTTGGTGTGCTCTATAGACTTAAACAGGACACTAAGTGTTAGAACATATTGCCAGCTGCCAGAAATACATGGCACATATAGTTATTGAAAAATATCATTGGTGGTATTTAAAGAAAAGTAAAATAAGTATAAAATAAAATAATATAAAATAAGTATGGGTGTAAGTTTGTTGATAATTGTAAGTCTGTGATTCTATAACCTGCTATTATCGGTCAGAACAGACTCATCCTTCGACATCCAAATCACAGATCATGGAGAGCAGACATGCAGCCCCAGAGGCCTAGACACAAACTACGCGTAGAATTCTATGCCATTTGGGACTTTATGAAACGAGAGCCAAAGTGCTGCTTTAGCCAAATCCAATGACCTTCACCTAACCCTATTTCTGTGGCAGATTTGTTCGGGTGTTTTGGCATGATGGCTGCTGCACGCTCACCGTCTTCTTACATCCCCAGAGGGCAGGTCACGAGTACCAGACAGAAACGCACCTCACAATGGTACTGTTTATTCAGGTGCATTATGTGGGCAGTGGAAGTAATGTGTTCTGTGTTACTCAACTGATCATCACAACAGGATTCAAGAATAGGTTACAGAAAAAAATCCTGCCAGGCAGTCACTGTACACATATGAGTAAGATGTATAAGCCTTATAAAACTTGGCTTGGAACGTGGCAAAGGAGAAATAGTAAGGAACCTCTTCTTTTACTGAGAGGATCCCCAGCAATTAGGAATATCAGACAATCCAAAGTGTGCCCCAAGAAAATGTCATATTATTCGTTCAATGAATATTCAGTAAACATTTATATAGCACCTGTACAGAATTATAAAATTACAAAGTTATTAAAGCAATTTTTATTAAAAGCACATTCGAGAAAATCTGTTATCGAAATGCAGATACCCCAAATTTAAAGACCAGTATATGAGCAATTCTACCAAAAAAAAAAAATCTTTGCTTTAAATTTTTTTTTAACTACCCAGAAATGATCCATGATCCATCTTGCTTTGGAAATTGAGATTGAGCTTTCATGGATGGTGGAGAAACATAATCAGTGTATGGGTCACTCTTTCCCTTTATGGTAAAGCCACCTTCAGCACATTCCCAATTAAGTTATAATCAAGTGATTAGTCTCTGTGGTTACAGGGCCTTGAACATCAAAGCACACTCTAGTCTCAGAGAGAGATATTAAAAGTAGCAGGTCATACCTGAGTCAACTAATTAAAGCTGGAGGCAGAGTGGAAGGAAGGTTCAGAAGGGCTGTTGCACCCTAGAAGAACAGCTCTTATGCCCTGGGGACTTTCTAATGCCATGGCGGGGGCAGCGAGGCACCTGAAAACCTCACTGTGAACCTCTGTGCAATCGACCTTCTCAGCATACCGCACCCTCCTTACTCACTTACGGAATGTCCCAAGATGATATTTTAAATAACAGAAATAGGCACTTATTTAATAATATATCACCAAGAGCCTTGTTACAACTTACTAGAAGAGCCCGGCTCTCCATGTCCCTGGATTGTGTAACTGATTTACTGGAATGTCAGAATTTCAATGAGCTGGTATTTTATTTTTAATTTCAGATTAATATGAGGTTGCATACAATTAGCTATTACTTAAATCAAAGTGATTCCACTGTAACCTCAAACAACTCAAGACTTCAGGTTCCAGCTACCCTGTGGTGTCCTCCTATTTGACACTTGATCACTGCTTATCAATAACCATGAAAACCAGCACGGTGTTATTCCCAGGTCAAAAAAAAAAAAAAAACAAAGATAGAAGAGAGACTCCTCCTTAGCTCGTAAGGATGATTGCAAGGGAAGCTGCGGCTAGGCAAATGAGTTGTCTGGAGGGGGAAGAGCCTGGGGCAAATCAAACAGGAAGGAAGCAGGACGTGGCAGTCCCAGGGCCAGCAGGTGCTACTTACTGTGCCTGACGTAGTGAACCGTGAGCCCGATGCACACCGCCAGGACAATCAGGGACAGGAAGATGATGAGGCCTACGACCCAGGGCGCCAGACAAGTTGCTCTCCTGGCCCTCCCCATAGCTGGCCTGGGGCAGAAAGAAAACAGATCGTATCAGACACACAACACAACCACCCCTCGGGCAAAACGGATTTCTAGAGAATAGAGAACAGAACGTTCAGCCATGGCAGGGTGCCGGCTCCACTTAGAACATGCGAGGTCCCAGACTGCTGAAGCCCATCCTGGCTCGGCTGACCCTATGCAAGAAACATGACTGCTCTGTGCCTCGGATTCCTCACCCATAAAAGAACGACAAGGATGACAGGGTGACGGCGAGGGCCGAGTGGATTGCTCCGCGCAGCACCTGTGTGGACGGCCCCAGGCCGGCGGGGCACTGGGGAGGGTGGGAGCTGTCCCCGGCAGTCCCGCACTGCAAGGTCTGACACCGCCTGCAAAGTGGTCACAGCGATTCAAAGATAGAGTTCCTCCTTCTATCCCTTTTCTGATTTATTGCCCCATCAAACTTTGAGGATATGCGTAATGGATAAGGACAGGCCCTCTTCTAAAGAACCTGAGGTTTTGAGCTGCCATTTACCTCTGACCTCCAGGAAATGCTTCTGCCTGAAATTCCCTCAACCTCTTCTATGTCTTCTGCCTCCAGAAACACGTGCTACCGAAAGATGTTGATCAACCTGGTTTTCATTTGACCGTTGAAGCTGTTGTTCCCTTGGGTTATGATAATTGAGAAGAAAACTCAAAAACCAGAGAAAATAAAATGGTAAGTCAGAGCTGACTAAGGAATTCCAATATGATACTGTTACTTTAAATTTCTTGAGGCATTTACCATGTAGTTTGTGCTACATTTTCTTCCAAAGTTCGACCTGTCTGGTGGGTGAGGACTTGGGTGGGGCAAATGTGCTGTTTCCTGGAAAACTGGGTGCTGGATCCCAGTGAAGAGGATTCTAAGCCCAGCCCCTCCCTCGACATCTCTGACACTTGGACGAATCATTGAAACTGAGTTTAGTTGTCTCCATCTATCAATAAGGGGCAGGACACTCATTCTGTTTGAAGCACTGTGGGACCCAGAATGAGGTCATGAGTTTGTAAACTTCTTGCAAACTGCAAAGCATTTTACAATAGTTAATTTTGGCTTACAGAAATCCAAGGGACTCTGTTCCCTGGTGATACAGGACCAGGAACTAATGATACTATCATGCAGTTCCCTACCTCTGATCACTGCCTCCTGCCTCCGTCTCGACACAGGTAGGGAACACAGTGGAGGAAGTTACTGGTGCTGTTACTGCTGTGTGATTCTGCCCTCCTGAAGCTTTAGGATGCAAGGGAGACTCCCAGGCCACTCTTGGTCTCCTCCCCTGTTTCTGCAACTCCCCACAGGCTGTAGGCCGGAAAACATCATTTTCCTCTCTCCAACCTTCCCTATCTCCAGTTGTCCCTCAAGTGGGTTTCTGAACACCTGTTCCTAGAACATCAATCCTTGCAATATGAAAAGTGTAATCCACAAGGAGGTTATTTTGTATATGCACCTGTGCTAAAAAGCTCCCAAAGCTGATTCCTGCCCCTTTCCCCATCAATGCTTTCTGTTTCTCTGCTGCAGAAGAAAGGAGACGTATATGGCAGACATAAGCAGAACTTTGGGGAAATGGGGAGGGAATGGTTTCTCAACTAATGGCAAACCATTACAGATGAAGAACATGAATTTGTGCTTATAGGAAATATGGTAATATTATAAAAAGTACATGATTGCTATGTAAAATCATGAAATATAGAAAAAATATATTACTTCTATAACTTTTTTTCTAAAAATATCAACTGGAACTGATACAGTAACTTTTAATCAAGACAGAAAAGTAAAGAAGGCAATCCTTAAACTGAGGAGGTGGATCTCACGTGAGATCACAAAGACCAGTGATGCATTTTAATGAAAAAACTTTCAGATAATGTGCAATCTATGTTCTAGTTTTGTAAATAATAACACCATGTATATAGAGAAGGGGACTCTCCAAATTGTTAACAGGAAGAAGTGGAACAAGAAATAAGAAACAAACTTTTAATTTATATATTTTTTTAGTTTCATGGTGGATTTTTTTTAAATAAACATCATAGCTTTTGAATTAGATGAGAGAGATTGAAATTTTACGAGAAGAAAAAGCAAATGAAGATGATACACGTTTTTTCATGGAGTTTTACATCACTACTATGTTCAAAGTGGCCCTGGGCCCCTTTCCTGGTTCCGACCTCCCACGTCTGTTTTAGTGACATGCTCTTCCTGTGGCTTAGAAGACAAGCAGGGCAGCATGGGAGAAGGAGAAGAGTGAATACAGTCACAAATAAACAGGTAGGAGACTCTATTTCTGAGCCCCGTAACCAGTATATTCATCATAGAGTCTCATACCCACAGATCCAGAGCTCTTATTTTCACCATGTGAAAATCAGGGGTCATAATTCCAGGCCTCTCCTAACCTAATGAGCTATGTGGAGATAAAAATGACAAAATGTTTTAGTACCTGGAACTCCCAAGCACAAAAATCATTGTACAAATAATAAGGATGATTATATCATCATTATTTTAATTATTAATAATAATGGTAATGCCCACATTACGGAGATGTTTGTCATTTGAAACATTATCTTTTCCTTTCCCAGTCTGTACGGCACTGTTTTTCAAACTGACTCACCCTATTTTTTTTTTTTAGCTTTATTGAGGTATAAGTGACTGTTTCTTAATTACTTTCTTCTTCCTCAACAAATAATTCAATACTGAATAACTCCAAATTATATGTGGCAGAAAGTGTGCTCAAAGAAAACAGTAACATTGAAGAATAAATTAATTTTATGTATCAATAGATACTTGTGTAATTAACCTTCTCCCCTACATAATCACATGTCCGAGCATTATTTCTACCTGTCTGAATGTATCTGAACCACTTCAGATAAAACTACCTCTGTATAGACTGGGTGAATTTTAATAGCTTTGAGAACATCAAATTGCTTTCTATGATTTTTTTTCCCAATTTTGGGACTTGTAGTCAGTGAAAAGTCAAGTGAATATAGCAGTTAAAGTATGCATACACACTTTATTTATTAGCCCCCAATTGTTAGAAGGCAAGCAATGTGTCCAGAGTAGCATGACATCGTCCTTTAAAGTGTCATTTATAGAATCATGCTGAAAACCACAGTAACAAAAAGGCAAGGGGAGAAAAGCCATTAATGCAGATAAACCTTATGGCAAGTACTGGGAAGTGACAGGGCAAGCAGTGCTGTGCTTGTAAGGTAAGGTGACCAGATTTTAACATTGGTAAAGCGAGACACCATTGATTGGGTGGGGGGGGAGTTCTTAATTGAAAAATTGGTCTATATGGAGCAACAAAAATTTTCATAGAACACAAAAATAGTATTGTAATATATATTTTTTTAATTTCAACAGAAGTACAATTTACAAATATAATACATTAAAAAATTATGTATAGTATTATTTTAATCTTTGGCATATTTCTCATTTGAGTGAATTTTTTTTAGTAGATTGCTGTTGTTGTTTAAAAGGTCATGAAATTTTTCACACGGATTTGTTAAATTATATTTCACACATAAAATGGCTTTAAAAGTCTCACCACTTAATTGTGATTTTTCTGATGTCCATATTTTATTTACTGTAGAAAAAACACAATCAGTTGCCAAATTAGTTCCTGGTAAGGACAGTGCGTATCCCACAATTTTTAGTGCATTATTCTATAGAACATGGTTTGTTTCAAAATGATGAAATATTTCTAACCATTTGTTCTCTATTGTGATTTTTGCTGATGCCCAAGATTTAACCTTTTCCTTATCAATATATTTTTTTAATAATGATACCT
>CAUYQV010104641.1:0-46374 GCA_963574575.1 Galagoides demidoff | reverse complement strand
AGGAAGGTTGAAGTGTGCTCCTCAATCTTCTCTCTTGGCTCTGCTCCAAACCATCAGCTAATTAGCTAAACTTCTGTCCTTTCAGCCTCCTTCTGGACGGGAGCTTCTGTAAAAAGCTGGCTGCAGTTCGCCATCTTGGCTCCGCCCCCTCATTAGTAATTTTTAAAACCTTTCATAATTCACAATTGAAATGTTTATGTATTATCAGGATACATCAATTATTTAAGAAGGGCAAAAAAACAAAAATGAGAAGGTTAGAGTGTGCGTATTTTATTATTATTCTTTTAGGATGTGGTGGAATATAAAATTATTACTTGTTTGATTAGAGAAAATATGTATAACTATTGCAAATATTTTTTCAGATCCATTGGAACCATGGTGTAACTGAGTTAATATAAAATGCCTTCCTATTGAATATTTACTTCATCATTGAAAAGATTCTAAAAGAAAGTTACTTGAAAATATCTTTGTCTCATTATTTGATGAATGCTCAGTATTTCTTAGAAAATGTTTTTAAAATCTGATCATCAAATTATCTTATCATATTTTGCATGAAAATTACTATCTTCTATCTCTAAAACAAATTTGATCCATCATTCATCAAACACTGACCAGTAGCTATACACTGTGTCAACAGTTTACATATATCAAATCATTTCATATAAAAAAACTCTATGAAAGGGTCACCAACCTCATTTTTAAAATGAGGAAGCTGGCAGGGTGCAGTGGTTCCTGCCTGGAATCCTAGCACTCTGGAAGGTCGAGGTGGGTGGATTGCCTGAGCTCACAGGTTCAAGACCAGCCTGAGCAAGAGCAAGACCTCGTCTCTAAAAACAGCTGGGTCCCCCAAATGTCCCCTAACCTCTCCCCTCTACTCTCTCCTCTTCCCTTCTATTTTCTGGACTTTAGTTATGTTTTACCATTCATATGAATGTGTAGGTGATTATATATTGATTTCATAATAGTATTGAGTACATTGGATACTTTTTTCCCCATTCCTGAGATACTTTACTAAGAAGAATATGTTCTGGCTCCATCCAGGTAAACATAAAAGATGTGAAGTTTCCATATTTTTTAATGGCTGGATAGGATTCCAGGGTGTACATATACCACAATTTGTTATTCCATTTGATGGGCACTTGGACTGTTTCCATGTCTTGGCAATTATGAATTGGGCTGCAATAAACATTCTGGTGCAAATGTCTTTTTTGTAAAATGATTTTCAACCATCTGGATATATACCTAGTAGAGGAATTGCAGGATTGAAGGGTAAGTTTGCTTTTAGTTCCTTGAGTATTCTCCAACGTTCTTTCCAAAAAGGTTGTATTAGCTTGCATTCCCACCAGCAGTGTAGAAGTGTTCCTCTCTCTCCACATCCACACCAACATGTGTTGTTTTGGGATTTTGTTATGTAAGCTAATCTTACTGGAGTTAGATGATATCTCAAAGAGGTTTTGATTTGCATTTCTCTGATGTTTAAAGATAATGAGCATTTTTTCATGTGTTTGTAGGCCACACGCTGTCTTCTTCTGAGAAGTTTCTGTTCAAGTCTCTTGCCCACATAGAAATGTGGTTATTTGTTCTTTTATTAGTTTTAGTTCTCTGTGGATTCTAGTTATCAGACCTTTGTTGGAAGCATAACCTGCAAAAATCTTCTCCCATTCTGAAGGTTGTCCGTTTGCTTTACTTACTGTGCTCTTGGCTGCACAAAAGCTTTTTAGTTTGATCAAATCCCAGTAATGTATTTTTGATGTTGCTTCAATTGCCAGGGGATCCTCCTCATAACATATTCTCCAAGCTGGTTTCTTCAAGTTTTTCCTCTGCACTCCCTTCTAGTATTTTTATAGTTTCATGTCTTAAGTTTAGATCTTTTATCCAGTGAGAATCAATTTTTGTTAATGGTGAAAGGTGGGGGTCCAGTTTCAGTCTTCTACAGATCACCAGCCAGTTCACCCAGCACCATTTGTTAAATAGGGAGTCTTTCCCCCCACTGAATGTTTGTGATAGGCTTATTCAAGATCAAATGATAAGAAGTACCTGGGTTCATCTCTTGGTTCTCTATTCTTCTATTTTTGAGACACAGCCACAAGATTTTGCCCTGGGTAGAATGCTGTGGCATCACAGCTCACAGCAACCTCCAACTCCTGGCTTAAGCGTCTCTTGCTTCAGCCTCCCAAGTAGCTGGGGCTATAGGCACCCGCCACAATGCCTGGCTATTTTTTGGTTGTAGTTGTCATTGTTGTTTGGCAGGCCTGGGCTGGGTTTGAACCTGCCAGCTCTGTGTATGTGGCTGGTACCTTCGCCCCTTGAGCTACAGGTGCCGAGCCTTGTTTCTCTATTCTGTTCCATAAATCTACCTCTCTGTTTTTGTGCCAGTATCATGCTGTTTTGACCACTATATATTTAAAGTATATCCTGAAGTCTTGTAATGTGATACTTCCTGATTTGTTTTTATTTCTTAGTAATCTATTAGCTATTCGAGTTTTTTTCTGATTCCATATAAAATGAAGCATTATTTTTTCAAGCTCTTTAAAGTATGACAATGGTGTTTTAATAGGGATTGCATTAAATCTGTAGATTGCTTTGGGTAGTAATGGACATTTTAACAATGTTGATTCTTCCTAACCATGAGCATGGTATGTTTTTCCATTTATTAACATCTTCAGCTATTTCTTTTCTCTGAGTTCATAGTTCTCTTTATAGAGATATTTCACATTCTTTCTTAGGTAAATTCCCAGATATTTCATCTTTTTGGGCACTATTATAAAATGAATAGAGTCCTTGACTATATTGTCAGTTTGACTATTATTGGCATATATAAAAGCTACTGATTTATAAGTATTGATCTTGTATTTGATTTTTTTCACTGCTGTATTCCTTGATCACTTCTAAGAGTTTTGTAGTTTAGTCCCTGGGATTTTCCAGATATAGGATCATTCATCTGCAAAGAGTGAGAGTTTGATCTCCTCTGACCCTATTTGGATACCCTTGATCTTCTCTTGCCTGATTGGGATAGCTAAGACTTCCAATACTATGTTTAATAGCAGTTGGGACAGTGGGCATCCTTGCCTAATTGTGATTTGAGTGGAAATGTTTTCAATTTTAGTCCATTCAGTACGATATGGCCTCTATCAGTTTAAGAAGTGTCCCTTCTATGCCTATTTTCTTTCTTTTTTTTTTTTTTAATTTGAGACAGAGCCTCAAGCTATCCCCCTGGGTAGAGTGCCATGGCATCACAGCTCACAGCAACCGCTAACTCCTGGGCTCAAGCAAGTCTCCTGCCTCAGCCTCCCAAGTAACTGGGACCACAGGCACCTGCCATAACGTCTGGCTATTTTTTTTTTTTTTTTGGTTGCAGCCATCATTGTTGTTTTGGCGGGCCTGGGCTGGATTTGAGCCCACCACCTTAGGTGTATATGGCTGGTGCCTTAGCCACTTGAGCCACAGGTACTGAGCCTATGCCTATTTTCTTAAGTGTTCTGATCATGAAAGGATGCTGGATATTATCAAAGGCTTTTTCTGCATCAATTGAGAGAATCATATGGTCTTTTTTATTTTACTTGTATGATGTATTATAGTTATACATTTGCATATATGGAACCAACCCTATAACTGTGGAACAAAACCAACTTGATAATGGTGTATAATTTTTTTGATATGTTGTTAAATTCTGTTTGCTAAGAGCTTATTGAATATTTTTGCCTCAATATTCATTAATGATATTGGTTTATATTCTTTGTTGGATTCTTTCCTGATAAACAACAAATAAACCAATTCCAACTTTCTCATCTATAGTCAATGCCTTTATTACATCAAAACTACCAATTCATTCAATCACAGGGGTAATAAAATGCTAATGTGAAAACAAAAACTCCAGATTTTTAACTAAAATTGTTATACTTTGGCTAGCTGTTGAAGGTTTGGGCTTTTTATTTTTTTAACACGTAGTCAAAAGTTTTCTTAAATCCATTAGTTAGATGGACCATTCTCTTCACAGTCTTTCAGAAGATTTAATTTAATACAACTGTGATAACCTGTGAACACTCTAAAAAAGCAAAATAGACCCTCAGCTCAAATTTGATTTGTATATTAAGACTAATGATGTCATACACACATACCCCAATAGGGTCTGAGAAAGGTTTTTCTTTTTTCTTTTTTGAGACAGAGTCTTACTATGTCACCCTCAGTAGAGTTCCATCGTGTCACAGCTCACAGCAACCTCCAACTCTTGGGCTTAAGTGATTCTCTTGCCTCAGCCTCCCAAGTAGCTGGGAGTAAAGGAGCCCAACACAACACCCAGCTATTTTTTGTTGCAGTTAACACTACTGTTTTAGATGGCCAGGCCAGGTTCAAACCTGCCACCCTCAGTATATGGGGCCGGCGCTCTACCCACTGAGCCACAGGCACCGCCCCCAAAAAGGTTTTTCTACTTACCTAATGAGGCTTTTCAAGGGTAAGTAGAGCAAGCCTCCTAAGCTAATCTGAAAATAGCTTGAGGAAGTAGAGATGGGAGATTGGCTTTGGGTTTTCACAGTAGAGAGTGGGGTTGGAGTGAGGGTTCCCAAACGTGGCTTGGCAGTAAAGGAGGGAGCAACCAGGCTTTCTTATAAACTTGTCCAAGTGTGGAGTAGAAAGGGAAAAAGAAGGGGTGAGCACAATCTGTCAGCAGTCACACTTCAAAACATGAAGTCAAATTCTTTATTACTTGATAACTCAATACAAATAAAACTAAAAGCATACCATAAAAGATATTGATCAATATGCTTATATAATTTTATCAAATTTTAAATATCCTAATTTAATTTATATTTGAGAAATACTGAATATAAAATATAAAGATGAAATTATTTTTATCAAAGACAAAAAATTTCAAATGTTCTTCAAGAAAATGTTTAAAAAATACATTAACAGGATCACTGCTATTACACCAATCCAATTTTTAAAAATTACTCTACCCTTTCTCACTTAAATTTCTTACATTAAAGATATATGTATAACTAATAAATTTAGAATTTTACCATTTGTTGTATTAGAAGAAAATAGCATAGACTTTATTCACTATTAATGACACAAAGTCTTTGGAATTATTAGGGTATTACTCTGTATACTGTAGCAGTGAAGCATAAGTGAATCCCAGTAATTTTGAAAGAATTTTTTCATAGCTAAATTATATCTCAGCACTAATTCTGCAGGTACCATTAAAAAGTCTTCTGATGGTCTGGAAGAGTTTTGTTCTTATCAAAGCACCTATAATACTACCAGAATGAAATTTAAGTTCCAGGGTGAAGTTGGCTTACTATTTAAAATAAAGATTTATGAAAAAAGCATCAAATTCTATTAAAATTAATAAAAATTCTACCTGAACATGGATTGCAAAATAAAAACCAAAATAAGTAAGAATTAGCTAATGCCACAAATAAAAACTAAATATTCAGTATACCAGTAAACATAATCCAATAATATAACCATGTTAATCCATCATTGCTTTAATCAACAAGAAAGTAGATGATTTCATGTTTAAAGTAATAATATAAATTTATGCCCTCAAAGATTACAGAGCAGTAAAATAATTCAAGAAATTAAAAACTAGTTCAAAAAAAAGTAAACTGGGTTGTATTTTGTGAGGAAGATGAAAAACCTTTTAAAGAAGAAGGTATCGAATTTTCATCCTGTTCAAATGAAAATGGAAAACTAAAATCATCTTTTCCAGCTCCAAATGTATGAGTCGAAGTGACTGATGGAAATGAAAATGTAAATGTATCTTCTCCTTCTGGTTTCTCAAATAAGTTTCCTAAGGAAGATAAATATTATAATATATTACTTTTGGTATATAAAATTTATATAACCTACTGAATTATACTATATTTCCCATAATAAATAGAGTAACATTGAATCATTCATCTACTTTGTAGATATTTAACTGTATTTCTCATAAATACAAGGCATTTAATAATAGTGGGTATTATTAAAGTAAAAACAGATTCAAACATAAACTCTATTTTTAAGTAATTTGAACTCAAGTATACAAAGAACTAGTACATAAGGTAGAAAGTGGGGTAAAACACCTCACATGAAAAGAATAGCAGAGAGGCACAAAAATAGGCATGCATAAAAATATTAGACCAGTGTAAAAGAAATCAATTCAGTTTGTCAGGAGTACTGAAAAATTAATAAAAATGTATTAAATGAGAATTATGATGACCTTAGAAATATTGTGAAATGTCCCATTATATAATAAAAACTGAATTTCACTTCATTTAGTAGGTAACAGGAAGCCATTAAAGATTTTCAAGCAGAAACATGATTTGAATTATAAGGATTAATGGGTGGCCAGACAGATGGATGGGCTGACAGACTGATTACCAGATCTTCATGTTCTTTCTCTCTCTCTCCTTTTTGCCCTTCATTTTTCCACCTGTGTATTTTTTAGTATACACCCATAAGATGTAAAGGAAAAAGGTATAACATAGACACAGATCCAGAAAGAACTAAAATCTTCAATCTCACTTTGAATAAATTAATTTGATTTTGTTTTTAATTTCAGGAGAAGTTCATATGAGGTCTTCACAAAATTTCTATGGTCATCATTAATAAAAAATAGATTGCCATGAAAGGCAGCATTCTAGGTGCCATAGGGAATTCAAAGGTGAATAAAACAGAGTCCCTGCCCTGAAAAAACCTGTGACTTAGAGGACAGTTCATATATTTTCATAAATAACTGATAGAAGGTAGGGTGTAAAAAAGTATGAAAAAGAAGAGACATTCAGAAAAGTGAGGGAGAAATCTTTTTTGAATAGATGGTTGAGTGAATAAATAAAAGGGTTTATGGAAGAGAATTTGGTCTTGGAAGATATAAAGTGACAGACGTTGGGGACTGCAAAAAGAAAAAAAGCAGGTAAGAAAGTGTAGGCATATTTGAGATACTGAGTTCTTCAGTGGCCAAAGCAGGGGTGTAAGAGAAAAGGCTTAAAAGTTATGTCAGGGGATGAAGAGAGGTTGGTTCATAGGTACAAAAGAACAGTTAGAAGGACATTTGAACATTTCTAATGTTCAATTGTATAATAGGGCAACTATAGTTTATAAGAATTTATAGTATTATTTCACAATAGCTAGAAGAGCTTTACACTGTTCCCAACACAAATAAATGATGAATATCTGAGATGAAAGATATCCCAATTACCCTTATTTGATTATTACATACTGTATGCAGATGTTAAAATATCACCTATACCCCATGTAACTATTATGCATCATTTAAAAAAAAATGTATATCAGAGGTAGGTTAGAAAAGTAGGAGCATAATTTGACAGTCAATGGGGAATAACTGAAGGTATTTGGGGATTAGGAAAGTGATATGGCCAATATTATGCATTAGGAAGATTAATCAATCTATAGTGTTGATACGCTAAGAGGATGGAAAGACTTAGGATGTTACTACAATAGCCCAAGTGGACGGTAATAAAACTTTGAAATATAGTGCTTTCAATGAAAACATAAAAGAAAAAGAAATATTTTAGAGAGAGAACTGATAAAACTTAATAACTAGCTGAACACAGTGGAGAAGTTAGAATTACTTCTATGTTTTGAATCTTAGTAACTAGAACAATGAAGATACCATTAGGGACCTCAAAGGAGAATGAGTTTGATATCAGATATTCTTAGTTGTTAATGTCTTTTTTTTGTTTTAGAAGTAAAACTGCTTTATTAATAGATGACATGATGTTAATGTCTTAATGTCTCAGATATAAAGATATTTCAATAATACAATCAGAAATAAGGTCCTAGAATTTAGAAGTCAGTGTAGAAAGATATAAATTTGGTCATCACTTGTATGTATTATATTTGAAACCACCATAATGAATGTGTGTTAAATTAATTAAAGTGTCAAAGAAGAAAATGTAAATAGATTTAAAATCTAAATTTAAAATTTTATGTTTAAAATGTAATGAATGCCTACAATTGTTAGATTCATTCTGGTCTTATAGCATTAAATATCATTTATAAAAATTCTAAAATCTATGTCTCTATCCTACTGAATTCTAGATTTACATATAATTTTCTACTTTACTTTCACTTATATATCTAACAAATAGGCTTTTCAATTATAACTCTTCCAAAATTAAAACCCCAACTCCTTCCAACTTCAAATTTACCTCTTCTATAGTCCTCTCATATTTCAATAAATGGCACAGTTATTTATGTTAAAACCTTGGCATAACTCTTTCTCTTAGTCTTTATAGCCAGTCCACAAAGCACATCTTCCCAGCTCTATCTTCATAAACAAAATCAGACATTTTCTCATTGCTTCCACTGCCATTAATTCTCACTTGTATTATTTTAATAGCCTCCTAACCTAGTCCCTGCTTCTTCCCTTGTTCCAATTACAGCCTGTTCTCCATAGAGCAGGCAGAGGAATTCTTTAAAAACCTGTCAGATTATTTCAGTCCTTTGCTCAAAACCTTCTAATGGCCTTCCATCTTACTCAGGGGAAAACCCCCAAATCCTTACTAGTCGACAGGTCCCACATTATTTGCTCTTCTTCCACATCTCTGATTTAATCTCCCACCAGTTTATCCTTCCTTATTCCATTCCAATAATACCAATTTACCTCCTGTTCAATGAACATACTGAGTGTGTTTCTTTGCCTGGAACACTTTTTCTCAGTAGCTTGTACCTGTGCCTTCTTTTAGATTTCTGCTCAAATGTTTTCTTTTACTGATGCCTTCTCTGACTTCCTTGTAACACAGCAAACACCTTCCCAATTCAAGTACTTCCTATTGCCCCTACTCTGCTTTACTTTTCCTCATATTACTATTTATCATCAATAGTAAGTAGATGGTTAACATCAGGCCTGGGCTGATTTAGGCCCATCTGGAAGGACACTGGACTCTGACTTCTCAGAGCACTATTTTCTTAGAAAATGTGTAATTAAGATAAATGTACAGTAGTGTGTATGTCTCATCTGCTGTGTGAGATTGCACCTGAATTAGAGGAGCTATGAGTTAGTGTATAGACTTTGGGCCTCCTAACTAGAATCATATAAAAGACTGATAGGAAACTGAGGCAACAACTCTTGTGTGTCAAGGAGACTTACATGCACCATGCCTCTTATCCATAGCAACATGACATGTCGCCATGTGGGTTAGGTAGCAAAAAAAAAGCTTATTAATTAAGTAGTTGGTGGGACCCTCAATGAGACAGAGATGCTGTACTTCCTGTTATCGTCTATCCTATTATTTTTCTATAAGTAAACCATAGTATTTGGTTAAAAATTATAACATGAGTCGGACTGCCATTTCAAACCCATAACTATTTAGTGCACTGAGTTATTATACATGGATTTATTTGTCTGTTATCAGTTTCTCCCACAAGAATGTAAATGCTATGAGAACTTTGCATTCTTGCCCACTGTTCTATCACCAGAGCCTAAAGCAGTACCTGATATAAAATATAATATATATACATATTAATATTCATATGTTGAATGAATTAACTAATCAAGGGAAAAGGAACAAAGAAGATGCAAAAAATAAATAAATACCAGAGAAAGAAGAGGAAATCCACAATTCTGGAAAGAAGCTGGGAATAATCAACCATATCAAATGATGCAAAGAGACTGAATATAATAATAAATACAAGTAAGCTATAATATTTGGTCATTGGGAAGTCATTAGTAATCTCAGAGAAAGCATGTTTTGGTGTAGTAGAAGAAGCTAAATTGTTTTTTTGGCTGGGGCTGGGTTTGAACCCACCACCTCCGGCATATGGGGTCAGCAACCTACCTTTTTGAGCCACAGGCACCTCCGTAAATTGTTAAAAATAGAAATGATTAGTGAGTAGTATAAAAGTAACAGAACAGTTTTTAAAGAATAAACTGAACATCTTAGAAAATCAGTTACAGGAGATAAATACTATACTAAAAAGGAAAGTTAACATGTTTTTAAATGTAGCAAACTTTAAGTCACTTACCAATTTCTTGTGATGACAGAGGATTTAGATTTTCTGCAGAATGTTCACTAAACTGGAAAATAATTTCCATTATATATTACTTGTGACATCAGTGTAATAGTATATACAACTTTTATATTTGAATCTAAAGCCTAGTTCTTCTAATATACAGCAATTTTCTATACTATTTCTATACTATACTATTTTCTACACTATTGTGAGAAGAGATCTGTCCTCAAAACCTGTCATTTCTTTATATTAAAGTAAGGCCTATTGATTAAATTCTGTTAATAGATAAAGTATAAATAGGTTAAGGATAGGTCATACTTTAGAATCTTAACATGACCTAAAATTCTAATTAACTTGTGTTTTCTGCCTATAAAAGTAATAGGAAGTTTGACTGGGTATCTGTGGTTAGTACTAAGAAGTTTGGCTGGGTTTCTCAGTGGTTAGAGCACCAGCCCTGTGCACCAGCGGGATGGTGAGTTTGAACCTGGCCTGGTCCTGCTTAGCAAAAAGAAAAACAAAAACAAGGAAGTTAGCTGATGGCTTCATGTCGGTTCAGATCAAGTTTTGCTACAAGAGTCTATTTACCCAGCAAGACAGACTTTACAAGAATGGGATCACGACAGCATAGTTTTTTGTACTCTTACTCCTCTCAATACTACCTTGTGAGCATTATCCCATCTTGTTATTCTTCTCAAACGTGACTATCTCCATGGCAGTATAATATTCCTCTGCATAGCCATAAAATATGGTAATATGGTTTCAACCATGCTTTTATTTATGACATTTAGGTTGTTTCAGCTTTTTATTCTAATGCCAAAATAACACTTGAATAAATACTTTTATACACAGATTTACAAGTCTTGGACAATAAGAAAAGTTGTTTCCCATTGATTTTATAAGTCATTTGAATCTCCTTTTCATGAATTATCTATTCATCAAATGGACTTTATCCATTCTTCTGTTGAGTTTTTTTTTGTACTACATATAAGTATTATATATAAAGTATATATAAAGTACATTCTTTATATATTAAATATGTTAATTAATTCTCTGTAATATTATTGCAAATATTTTATGTCACGTTATCATTTTGCTTTTACAATTTTTTACTATATAGAAATTTAGATTTTATATGCAATTAACCCTCTACCTTTTTTTTTTCTTTTGGTTCTTCTACTGTTCTCATGTTTAGAGAATCCTTTTCTATAAGCTCTGGTAAATATTCACTTATTTTCCTCTGAAATATTTTATGGCTAACTTTTTTCACATAATACTATAACTTCTAATAGTTCATAGCTAACTTTTTTCACATTAATCTATAACTTCTATTGGTGAACACTGTAAGATGAGTGCCTAATTTACCCCTACTAATTAGTAGTCCCATCTTTATCATATTCTAAATTCTTTTTGTGTTTAAATTTCAATAGGTTTTACTTTAAAATTCTAGCCATGAGATAGTCTCATGGTCAAGTTACACTGTACCCTCCAGCACATATATTGGATTACAATAATACCATTCTCCTAAGTTAGACAAAGGTTCTCAGCTATAAGCGGACCATTCAGACAAAATTTTTCCTAATGGACTTTAAGATGGAACTTTTTTTTTTTATTAAATCATAGCTGTGTACATTAATGCAATCATGGGGTACAATTGTAAATGTACGTAAATTTCACATAATACTGTATGTGAAATGATGAAATGCTTTTTCATCAAACTGTCAACATAGCCTTCACAGCATTTTCTTAGTTATTGTGTTAAGATATTTATATTCTACACCTAGTAAATTTCACATGTACCCTTGTAAGATGCACCATAGGTGATGAAACTTTTCTATGTTGCAACAGAACCCACAAATAACAACACAAACAATACACAGCATTCTCAACACAAAATGCTAGAACCTATCAAACAAATGGCAATCCAAAGAGGACAAAAATGCTACCCTCAATGGCACCTCAGACCGTGTGCTTCAAATACCTATAGGGCTGGAAGGTAAACCCTTCCTAAATAGTGACCTCGCGCCCCCCCACCCTTTCCTGGGAACTGGAAATGAGCTCCAAATGTAAGCAAAGTTCACTAGTTTCACTAGACCTGTGACTTCCACCCTAGACTGTACCTCCAAACAAATTCAAACAAAAAGCCCTGCCACAGAGCAGGAAGTTCGGAAAGCATCCCTCATGGGTGAAATGGGGTCCTTGGGTTGCACCCTGGGAACTCACCCAACAAAAAGGCCTGGTGTCGAGACCTTTTCTTTCCGAATCCATTTCCTTCTCCTCAACTAAGTTCAGGTTGCAAGGAATTGCATTTACTTCTAAGAGACAGGGATGCAGACATGGAAAGTCCTCAGAGCACAAGCTGGGACTATCCCATACTCTTTCACCCTGAAAAGAAGTCTCTCCTTCCTGTGAAGACCCACCATTCTGTCCCAGGCTGTTCCCTGCTTCTTCAGCAGGGTCCCATTCCGTCAGAAAGTCAATGAGCCTACCAGGGAACACCAAAAATCTGTTACCAAAAGTTCTCAGAGACCACATCAAAAAAAAAGTGGTTTTTGAGAAGAAGGAAAGGGAAATGTATTACTTCACCTGCAAAGGAGGAAAAATCACAGAGTGTCTCAAAATACAGAGTTTTCCTCTCATTCTTAAATTCTCTGATTTCAAGCCCATATCATTGATCAGTCTGTCAATCCTTAAAAATACTATCCCACCATTTTGATTATTCTAAGTTTATAGAATGTTTTCTTTTTTTTTTTGGCCGGGGCTGGGTTTGAACCCACCACCTCTGGCCAAAGACACCTCCCTATAGGATGTTTTAATATGCAGAGAATGAAGCTCCTCTCACCAATCTATTTCATAATATTTATAATGATTTATTACAGCATCCTTTCTTTCATTCCTAATATAGGGAGTTTATCAATTTTGTCAATTTTTATAGGCAGAAAAGCAAAAACAACTTTGAGTTTGTTAATTTTCTCTATTGTTTTACCAATTCATTAATTTCTCTTGTCCTTATTTCTTCATTATATTTACTTTGAGTTTGCTTTGTTCTTCTTTCCCTAGATTCTCAAGGTGAAACCTTTGATTTTAGACCTTTCTTTTCTATTAATTTGTTTAACTATTTATTATTTAAAGCTGTCATTTTTCTCTGGCTTTGGCAGCATCCCACATTTCTGATAAGCTAAATTTCCACAATTCAGTTCAAAAATCTTTCTTAATTTCTCCCATGATTCTTTTTTTGATCCATGCATAGCCTACATATTTAAGATTTTCCTAGGTATCTCATTGTTACTGAGTTCTAATTTAATTCCACTGTGGTCAGAGATAATACTCTGATTGAAAGCTGTAAGCTGGCACCGGCCACATACACCCAGGCTGGCAGGTTTGAACCTGGCCTGGGCCAGCTAAATATCAATGACAACTGAAACAAAAAAATAGCCAGGTGTTGTGGTGGGTACCTGTAGTCCCAGCAACTTGGGAGGCTGAGGCAAGAGAATTGTTTAAGCCCAAGAGTTTGAGGTTGCTGTGAGCTGTGATGCCACACAGAACACTATACTGAAGGTGACACAGTGAGATTCTGTCTCCAAAAAAAAAAAAAAAAGTGTAAGCTGTGGTGCTCAGAGATGAGACTGTAGTGGAGATGTTCAGGTCTGGTTTATTGAAAGGGAAGATAACCTACCGAGGCAGTGTGAAGGTGGCATGTGCGCCCGGGGTGGGGGGCAGCTAGAAACCCCTTTTATATGGGGCTGGGAGGGATAGGCAAATTCCACAGCTTGCTGGGAAAGTTAGGATCCTTTGGCTTGAACTTTGGGGTGGGGTGGGGGGCTAGTGAGATCCTTTGTCTTAGGAGAAGAGGAGGAGGAGGGGAAGGAATTCACATGTAGCTGCTTTAGGTCCCCCAACACTGATTTCAATTCTTTTAAATTCATTAAGACTCATTTTATGGCCCAGAATATGGTATCTTGCTGAATGATCAGCACTTGAAAACAATATATATGCAACAGTTGTTGGATGTGACCTAATTAAACTATTGATGATATTATTCAGATCTTACAGAGTATCCTTATCAATCATGTTGTCTAACTTTATCAATTGCTTAGAGAGAGGTGTTAAAAACTTCCAACTATATTTGAAATTTTATCTATTTCTCCTTTTAATTCTGCCAATTTCTGTTGAATGTATATTGAAGTTGTTTTTAGGCTTGTACATACTTGTTATTGTTACATCTTCCTTACAAACTAACCTTTATATCTTCTTCTTATTTCTAGTAATAATCTTTGAGACCACCAAAAACAATATTAATATGTGATCTATAACCTTCTTATGCTTATGATTTTCAAGATATATCACTTTCCATCTATTTATTTTCAACCTTTGTCTTTTTTTTTTTTTTTTTTTTGAGACAGAGCCTCAAGCCGTTGCCCTGGGTAGAGTGCCGTGGCATTACAGCTTACAGAAACCTCCAACTCCTGGGCTTAAGCGATTCTCTTGCCTCAGCCTCCCAAGTAGCTGGGACTACAGGTGCCCGCCACAATGACCAGCTTTTTTTTTTTTTTTTTTTGGTTGAAGTTGACATTGTTGTTTGGCTGGCCTGGGCTGGATTTGACCCCGCCAGCTCAGGTGTACTTAGCTGGTGCCTTAGCTGCTTGAGCCACAGGCATTAAGCCTCAACCTTTGTCTTTATATTTAAACTACATTTCTTACAGATAGCTTATGATTGTGTCTAGTGTCTGCTTTTTTATTCATTCTTATAGTCTCAGCCTTTTAATGGTTAGCCCATTCATATTAATGTCATTATTTTAAAAGTTCATTATTTAGTCTAACAGTTTACTATTTTTTAATGTTGTGGTTTTTTACTCTATTCCTTCTTTTCTGCCTTCTGTTTAGATTTTTTTCAGAATTCTATTTTACTTTAAATCTTATTTTTGAACATTTTCTTGATTATTGTTGACTATTTTTCCATAGGAAAGTTACTAATTACTTTGCCAATCCCCTTCCTAAACCCACCACTACAAAACAAAAACAAATCAAATTTCAAGATAGTCTTGCCAGAATCTAATTAGATTTGAATTGGATTACAATTATAAATTAGGTAAGGAAGAAATTTATCTTTATAATATTTCACTCCTATATAAGTACTGCATATATCTATGTAGTCATAGATTTTTCCAGAACTTTTATAATTTTCCTTACTTAAAATGTACATGTTTCCTGTTAAGGTTATACACCTGTATTTTGCATTTGTGTTATTATTGTAAATGAGAATTAAGTAACTGTAGTCTATTCTTTTACACCCAGCATACTCTTTCTAAGAATTACTTGTTTTTAAATAAGCATTTAGATAAAAATTGAGACAAACATTGAAAACATGAAATACTATAAAGCATGTAGTACTGTATCTTCCATCAATAAGTTTATAATTTTGACAACTCAGTATCATGTGGGGAATATAGGAATAAAATATTCTGATCTACATAAAATAGGCTAAAAGTGACTAAATGAACAATAACATTATTACACTGATACTTACATAGCCTTATTAAGTGGTTGGCACTTTTCTAAATACTGCATGTGCATAAACTAATATCCATAAACCCTATAATAATTATTATTTTCATTACCCAAATCCCACATCTAGTACACACCCAAGTAGTCTGCCTTCAGAGTCTAGTTTTAACTACTACACTATATTATCTCTACTTTTCCAATAAAGCATATCTTAATTTTTGGTTTTAATTACTAAATATAAAAGTGAGTACTTTAAGGCGATGCATGATTACGCCTGTAATCCTAACACTGAAGATCAGGGTGGGAGGATTGCTTGAATTCAGGCGTTTCAGACCAGCTTGCCCAAGAGTAAGATTCCCCTAGCTAAAAATAGGAAAGCTAGGCTATCTGGGTTTTGTGGCAGGTGCCTGTAGTCCCAGCTACTCAGGAGGCTGAGACAAGAGGATTGCTTGTGCCCTGGAGTTTGAGAATACTGTGAGCTAGGCTGATGTCATGGCACTCTGCATGGACAACAGAGTAAGATTCTGTCTCAAAAAAAAAAAAAGAGAAGCACTTTATCATAATTTACATCACTGAACAGTAGAAATTAATTTTAGAACGTCTTCTAAAATTATTATCAGAGCTTTAAGATTAACCAGTGATAATGTTGCTATGTACACACATGTAATTGGAAAGACTAGCTTATAATGTGCAGCATTTTTCACATTGAGAACATATAAAGTTTATTTAGAAGTTAGAAATATTAACTGTAAAGCTAAATTCATTTTTTTTTGAGACAAAGTCTCACTCTGTTGCCTGGGTACATCATAGCTCACAGCATCATAGCTCATAGCTTAAACTCTTAGTCTTGAGCAATACTCCTGCCTCAGGCTCCTAAGTAATTAAATTCATTTTTAAAGTATGATTTATTACAATTTAAATCATCCTTATCCTAAGAGTCTTGTAAATCGATGGATGTTGGTTGGGGCATATAAAGCTGAAAACAAGAAAATACTCAAAGTTCCAATGCACAATTTTAAGAAATAAAATTTCAGCTTCTCATATTACCTGATCTGATGAGATTTCTGTTTCAAATATAGAAGAATCAAATAAATTCAATCCAGGTGATCTAGAAGTATAACTCATAAGAAAAGAAAATCCAGGGGATTCCTTTTGTGTTTGAACCTCAGGTACTGCATTTCTATTTCTGTTACTGAGAAATTAAAAAAAATCATCAAAATGTTAAAAATCCATTATTACATACTGCAGACTGATAAGCACCATAAGGAACAGCATAGAGGTGAGAATTAGCATAGTAAGGAAAGATAGGAAGTAGTTATTACAGTGAAAATAGTAAGTGATGGTTTGGGGTAAAGAATAATGTTAAATACACTAGAACAATCATTTTGGAATAATAAATATAAATACCTATTGAGAATACACCTATTCTAGGTGCTTCCAAAGGCATAACTTACTTATTCCTCACAATAACTCTATAAAATTGGTATTATTACTATCACTTTCATTTCACAATAGAGGATTTTGAAGCATTAGAAATATTAAATGATTTGCCCAAAAGGATAGTAAATGCAGTAACTCTGATTCAAAGTCCAATCTCTTAACCCTGACACTAAACTGTCTTTAAGATCTTAAAATCCAATCACAAATTTTTAATCTTGATAAGAAAGCAGCCATTATAGAGAACTGTACAAGGGAGTTAAACTATGAAATGATCTAGGGAAAAGAATTAGAAAATACAGCATATAATATGGTAGTTAAAACCATGGATACTACAACTAGCACAGTCTGAGTTTAAATCTCAACACTGACTAGTTGTAACACCTGTGATTCTGTTTCCCCATCTAAAAAATAGGATAATAATGTAGCTACATCTCATAAGGTGGTCATGAATATTAAATGAGCAATATTTATAAAATGTCTAGAACAGTGCATTGCACAGAGTGCTAACATAAGTATCCGTTCAATATAACAGAAGTCTAACAATACTACCATAACTATCTCTGTGACCATGAATGGGTTGCTTAATTTTTCAAATTGTAGTTTTCTCATACATGGAAAGAGGTTTTAGTTAGCATATGATTTTAATTTCTTTTTTAGTTCCCAGATTTGATGATTAGTTCCACTTTTAACAAGCTATGCTTAAGTGAACAGCATGGCATTCACAGATAAAACTCTTGCTACCAACTTAAAATACAGATGTAGAATATAGGTGAGAGATCTCTGATGAAGTGAAATCTATTTAACATATGTTTAGAGGAATCTCAGGATTCAGTGTTAAGAGAATGAACTAAACAAAAGGTTTAATGTGGCACTATTTTCTTGGCTGCAAGTTATAAATCTGTTGTTTCCAAAGTTAAAAAACCTTGTTAGAGATATTTCTGACTAAAAAGTTTACCTATCAGGATGGCAATTCTTGCTTCAGATACTACAATACATGGAAAAATGACTGCTGAAACTTTACTTAATGATAAGTGCACAATGTATTACATGTTAATGATAAGTGCACCATCTATTATGTGACCATAGCTTAACATTTAAAATTTTTCCATTCATATTTTATCCTCTGGAAAAATCTCAAACCTATATACTATTACATTGGAAAAGTACTTGGGATCTATGCCATCTCAGCTAAATTTTGCAGGAAAAAAGAGGAAAAGAGTCTATGAAACAAGAATAGTAGAATGTTAGTAATTGCTCAAACAGGATGATAGGGTACATGAAGGTTCATTATAATGTTCTCTATGTATGTCTGAAATACTATATAATAAACATTTTAAAATTATAAGGACTAAGCATTTTACTATTCTTATTTATATAACTAAATGTATAGAAAAATTTAATTATAATTATTACTTAAAATCCTACCTTTCAAATAAGGGGGTTTTGGGGAGTTGTAGCTTCTTTAAAGATTCAGGTGTTTTCACAGGTTCAGGAGTTGTTAAAAATAGAGGAATTTCAGGAGTTGGTGGAAAATTATCAGTTCTTTCTTCTATTTCATCACTATTATTTTCTGTTGGCTTCCCAATATGTTCTGTATACCCAGCCTGCAAAATCAAAACAACAAAACAATATAAAAATGAATGCTACTTCATTAATGACATATCCATAAAGGCATGAGGTAGAAAACACCATATTAATCATGCTATTATCATTTCATGGACAAAATAAGTATAAGGATAACTGGTAAAAAATAATACTAAAATACATATAACAAAAAATAGAAAAATAATTATTGGAATGATTTTCCTTTTCTTTCCTGCTCCATCTTCTTCACCCTACCTGAAAAATTAATAAAAACCAAAATACACTAGAATTCATTGAAAAAATGGTTAAGAATAATTTTGCTTTTTAAATTTCCACCTTATGATCTGGGCAAAGAATTGTATAAACATGTGCTACCTCCTTGAAAGTGAAGAATAACTTACCTTTAAGCAATCTTGCTCTCAGTGATTAGGTATGTTTTCACCCTAAAAATTTATTATACTACTTTCTCTACAAAGATTGAAAATTTGAATATTAACTTTCCTTTATATCATTTTATAGACCGGAGATATGATTTCTCACATATACTTGTCACATCAAATCTTCTTAAAGAAACAATTTGGGTCTGACTCAAAAAGTAAAATGTGCTTGTTACCTGTATTTCTTTACAGCAGAATGCTACTATGTTATTTCTTTTGCTTTAACCTTTAGAAGCTAGGGTAAACTTGATAAACATTGCCTTCATCCACCAACATTAAACATTTCCACTATTAAAAAACACCCCCAGGATATTTTTATGGCAACCAATGGTCTTGAATTGCCACGGAAAATCATTCAATGTTGGCAGGATCTGCTTCTGACACTACTTGTCAGGGCTCGGGACTGTCCAGGTCCCAGGCCCAGCTTAGGTAGGTTCCAGATGTGAACCGCTAAGCTACCTTGCTCAGGAACAGTTTCTCTTAGTTGCTTGAGGGCTATCTACTTCAGCTGGAGAGAGAGAGAGAAAGAGAGAGTCTTAGAGTAAGTAAAGCAGTCTTCTTAGAACAGATAGATCTTAGTCTTTAGTAGAGCTGGGTAATCTTCAGCAGAGAGACGCTGTGCTTGTTTCTAACAAGCTCTCTCATGCTTGTTAGAAATAAATCTCTCTCCATGCCCTTTTCACCAAGGTGTTCCATTACAGGTATTTCTTATAACTCACTCCTCCTAGCCATAGGCCATATGGGCTACACAATCTTACCAAAAAAATTGTTTTCTTCAATTATGTTTAGTTTTGCTCTTAATACATAGTCAACTTACGGACAACTTATGGTACATTTTCATGTAAATTTTTTGTAGCTTAATTTTTAACATGAAAAATGAAATCAGTAACTTCCTAGAAGGCTGACCACCAAGTTAACATCTCACATAAATAACCTTCATTATATTAAATCTGAAATTAAAATGGATATAGAATATTTTATTAGAATGATTTGCTTAGAAATTAAAAATCAAATATTTGACTTACTTGTGAAGTACATTTTGATTCTCTTAACTGTCTTACTGTCCCTTTCTCTCCATACTCAGCATCTGTTTCATTACATGAGAACAAACTATTATTTTCTTCTTCCAATTTTATTGTAAAATAAAACATATGAATCTAGCCATTTGAAATTACCAATCTTCTAATTGTTTTTAACATATACAGACAAGAGAATAAAACATGATACCAACAGTTTAACAAGATTATAAAGAGAACAACCAGGTAGTCAGAACATCATGAGCTCTCCAAAAGGTTCCATATTCTTATTGTCATCCTGCTCAGAGGTAATCGCTATCTGGACTTTTGTGATAATCATTTCCTCAATTTGCTATATATAGTTTTATCACCTAATAGAGTTCATTTTTCCTGTTTTTAAATGTCATATAATGAAATAATATATGTGTGTTCTTATGGATTGCTTTTTTGTTTTGAATATGATTGTGAGGTTCATCCATATCACTGCACAGAGACATTGTACAAACATAGTACATCTATTTATTTTACTGCAAATGGGCATTTGGGATGTTCCTGCTATCAGGCTATTACAACCAATGATGTTATGAACATTCTTTTACATATGTTTTTGCATACATATAGTTGTTCTCTAGGTATACAATGTCTGACAAATAAGTCCATGAACTCATTCTCAGAAAAAGTGCTACAATCCTCATTGCTGATTATCACTATGAAGCTCTTGGGAAGAAGCTATGCACAGATGCCAGCACCTAGTCCACCTCTTAAAACAATTTTGGAACTCTTTTTCTGGAATGGCCATCAAAGCTGTTGTCTATGGCACACAAAAATACACAATAATGATGAACACCACGCAACAAGACACTGATACACAAAGGTTATGAAACCTTACTGAGTTGCTAATACAGTGCTGCCAATGCAGACACATGGTGCCATGTTCACAAACTTAACTGTCAGACCTCTTAGGACAATAGCTCTGATGATCATTACAGAAAAAGAGTTCCAAAATTGTTTTGAAGAGTGGACTAGGAGATAATAGCCATGCAGAGCTTCCCAAGGGGAGTTCTTCAAAGGCGACCATAGTGATATTCAACAATGAGGTATGTAGCACTTTTTCTAGGATGAGTTCACACACTTAATTGTCAGAACTTGTATATGTTGTATAAGGCATGGTCTTTGGAGTCCTACTGATGTGGGTAGTGGCTGTTCAACCTTTGGCCTGGAAAATTCACTTCACTTCTCCAGGCCTCAATTTCAGCATCAGTAAAATGAAAACACCACTACCTTTTTTTGACAAATAGAATTGTAACCTTTTAAGGAACTCATGAAACCCTAAGGCCTATCATTCTAAATCCATTTAGGGAGAAATGACTACCATGAAAAGAATATTATGAAACATAAGAAAGAATGTATTTAAGTGCTTAAATACACCATTTAAATCATAAGTGATGCAAGAGTTCAGAGAAAGAGAATGTGCATACAAGCCAGTGTACCCACAGAAGGCCCCTGGGAACAAACAGGGCTCAGTTTGGGACTTAAAGGATGAAGGACATTTGGAAAGAAAAGGGACAGAGTAGGCTGAGCATCGGGAGTAAAAAATGACTTAAAATAGGCATGTAGTGAAGAGACCACTGCACATAATGATAGTGAAAACTGCCATCTGCTGAATACTGACTGGGCCATGTATGTCAGGAAGTGTGCCCAGCTCGCCATAAGCATTGTTTCACTTAATCCCCCTAATACTTTTTATGAGGTTAAGTGTTAGATTTTTCCATTTTACTGGTGGGGAAAGTAAGAATCAGAGAGGTCACACAGTTATTAAGTTGTAGAACTAAAAGGTCTGACTCTACACCAGTGGTTCTCAACCTTCCTAATGCCTCCTAATGCTGTGACCCTTTAATACAGTTCCTCATGTCGTGGCGACCCCCAACCATAAAATTATTTTCATTGCTACTTATAACTGTAATTTTTCTACCATTATGAATCGTAATGTAAATATCTGATATGCAGGATGTATCTTTTGTTACAAAGGGGTTGCGACCCAGAGGTTGAGAACCACTGCTCTATGCTCTTGAATCACTAGGAAAGGCTGTGTATGTTGGACAGAAGTTCTAGAGCAAATGTGGAAAGCCAGTGGCTTCCAGGTCACTGTGGGAACTAATTTTCCCTACAAAACATTAAGAGATGCAATGCCTCACTCAGATTCCTAAAACTTTCCTTACCCTTTGATTTGACCTTTTCTGGGTATTGACGGTATCCTTTTATTTTTGACAATGTCAACAGATCTCATGTTTTGTTTGTTATGTGTTGATGCCAACGTAAAACCAAGGTGGTTTCCAGTAGCTGCTTTTCTTCTCTATTGAAAATTATTCTCTCTTCCCCTTTTAAAAGTTAATATACAATAACTTTTAAAAACTTAATCACTTATCTGTTATTCTATCTCTAAAGAACAACAGTGAAAAGTTGGCTGGTCAGTGAATAAGCAAATTTATTTCCCTAATTCTATCAGATAGGGGGCAGCCACCCCAAGTGCTTTCCGGAGACACATTTCCCAGGGATTCTTTAGAAGACAGATCTTCAAGGTCTTTGTTTTGTAGTCAGAATTTCTTTTAATTTTATTATGCTTGAGAGAGTTTTAAACTTTGCTATTGTTATAATTTTAGACTCATCTTCTCGTGTGCCTACTCTCTTCTATCTCTTTCTGCCAGGTTTTTAATCCTTTACTCATTTCTTGGAGCCCCTTCACTAAGGACTAGACATCTTTATTTACTGTATCAGTGAATTTCAAGGCTATAGGCTTTGGTTCTACCATATAGGGAGCCCTTGTGCTCCAAGCAATTCAGGGATTTGAAGCTAGACCTCTAATATCAAAATGACATCATCTGAGAAGTCACGTCCTCACTGCCCTCCACAGAATAAAGCCAATGCTGTGACCTTGTGACTTCAGGGGTCTGGAAGCGACCTGGCTTCAAATTGAGCCAACTTTGGTCACAGACTCTTTCAGGTTCAGAAAGAACTACTCAACCACCATGGCTAGAAGCATCCACACCTGCTTTTGTCCATCTTGAATGGCAAATAGTCATCAACTTGTCATCCAGCTTCGTAGCTCAAACAGCAGACCAAGGTTGGGGCCCCCAGCAGTTGGTGGGAGTTTGGGTGTAGAATATGTGGTGGGAGGGACTAACTGAAAAGACTCAAAGACCACCGTTAAAGCTGCTACTGGTACACTCTGCATTAACTTTCTCGAGATGCCAATTATTAAAGATCAAAATGAATAACCAAGAAAAACATACGTCTTTTCAGATGAGAAAACTCTGGATCCTATGGCTCTAGACATGAAGAGTACCATTTGGAAAGGAAGCAAAGTGTGTTAAAAGTCAGCATTTAATGATAATAATGCGTGCACTCACACTGCAGGTGATGAGTCAGCATTTAATAATAACAATGCATGCACTCACACTGCAGATTATGAGTCAGCATTTAATAATAACAATGCGTGCACTCACACTGCAGATTATGTGCTGGTAGGTCAGCAGAAGGAGTCATGAAGAGGTGGGAAAGGACACTCACTCTACCCTCTGCTTGAGTGCCCAACTCCCCATGGTGTTCCCTTCAGCCTTGAAGTCTCCCTGCTGTGTGAGTACTGGGGGCAGCACAGGGCAAGTTTAGCCAGTAAGCGTCACCCCACCTGGCTCTCAAAGGGGCTCATATTGAAATGCCTAGTAACCAAAGTATCTTCATGCACCATATACCCACTGTGAAACCACATGGGAGATCACACAGATAGCACTTTCCTTGAAAATGACTGGCAGGTGGAGAGGACTTGCGCAACATTTTCCCATATGGTAACTACTTTTCATTTTAGGTCTAGAAATAAAACCAAACGTAATCATTGTGGCAGGGCTGCATAACAATATGTCTAAGTGTTCAGGCCTTATGTCAATCCCTTCCCAGAATAACATGTGTCAAGAAAAATAGGAAGATACACTTAAAACTTAAGTTGCCTCATCTAAGGGAACTCTGCACATAGGCATTGAATACCCACTACGTGCAAGACACCTAAGACACCTGCAAAAATGCAGCCCTCCTCCTCATCGCCATCTCTGGCATTGCAGACTATCAAGGTAAGTCTGTGGGTAAGTCTGCGGCTGCACACACAGCCAAACAAGTTGGGAGCAGGAAACCACCGCCGAAATCCCTTCCTTACTCCTAAATGGATAACACCTGAAAGGGAGACTAAGCTTCAAGTATAAGTTCTCTTTAACCTGGGGAAATCACCCACACTTTTAGCCCTATCTGTTTGCTAGCCAATTTGTATCTGATGAAGAAAAGCCATTCACTCAACAAATATTTCTAGCACCTGTTACACTCTAGATACCATTTAAGGAACCAGAGATATAACAACAGACAAAAGAAGTAAAAATTCCTGCTCTCACCGGGTTTATGTTTTGGCAAAATCATCACCCCCAGAATAGAATTATAATAATAGATCTGTTTAAATCTCTTCTCCATACAAAGTCATTAGAGACTATATAGTTTCTTGTATTTATTTTTTTCTTTAAAGACAGCCAATAGCACTTGGGAAAAGACTATATATTTTCTGCCAATATTTTTTGGCATCTAAGAAAATTGTTTAGACTGCCTTCTGAATTGAAAATAAACTTTTCTTAATCATATGCATGCTGGCTACTATTTAGTTATGTGCTTATTTAAAAAATTAATAGTGTACTTATACTAAAACTAAGTATAATTATGCTATGGATTAAATACTTACATTTTGAATTAATCATCTGAAAATTTTAAATATACTTATCATACTGACAATATTAAAACCCTTTTGCGAATTTTCTGTTATTTCTAAAATCTTGGTTCTTACCAGATTGTAGCTTCTGTTGCCAGCGTAATCTTTGCTTTCTTTTTTCTTTTTTTTCCTGGCAAATATAATCTCCTGAATTGTTTGTTTTTCTCCTGAGAAATAGCCATACCACATGTGTACCCTTGTAAAGGGCCCAAATACCTTTTGCCTCATAATTTTGCTCTCTTTTTGCAAGGTAGTTGGAATGGATCAGACGCCTTTTGGATATGAAGAACTCTGGAATTTAGCATCCAAATGATAAAGTGCATATTTTGGACAAGGCAAGAAATTGGTTGAAAATCTGCAAACGTTTGCATTTACCCAAAGAAGTAACAAGAGAGCAAAACCACCAACGTGTTCAACAACGGGGTTCACTAGGCAGTAGAGTGTTGGTGACCACAAAATAGCTGGACTTAGACTGACCTTTACCACTAAATCACTGTACAATCTTGGCTACGTTGTAAGTTCTCTAGATTCCTACGCTGTCTCCATTTTAAACCTACCTCTAGCTCTAAATAACGAGCCTTCCCTTCCCAACAATTTGATGATGTTTAAATCTAGTAGACTGAATTTCTGTGAATAATCCTGTTTAGGATTAAATAGAACCAGGCATGATAATTCATCTTAGTCTCAGTGATAACATTTTGGTTAATACTGACACCGACCTTAGGAATGTAGAACTGGCTGTATACTTTGCAATATAAAAGGGCATCAACATGATGTCCTTCCATGCACAAAATTTTTAAATCACATTATCCTCTCGAAATCTGCTCTGAATGATCAGGTTTGGAATCTTGGCTAAACCCAAAGTTATAATATTGGGAAAGTCACAGGACAATAATTTAATCTTCTAGATAGAATAAGGGTGAGATATTGGGCCAGTAGTTTGTTTTCAAGTTATTTCAAAACCATATTTCCCTAATTTTGCAACTCATTTTCAGCCATGAAAATAAACAATTGCACAATGTTTTCAGAACTTAAATCGGGCAATAAGACCAAGAGCTTGAATTTACTCTGCTTCCATCTCATATTTCCTTACATTTTAGAAGGGCTGTTTCATTGGAAATCTTTTAAGTTCAGTGAAAATTTCAGATCCATTTTGTTAAAACTGGGTTATATTTCATTATTAATTTTTCTGCTAATGGGAATTTGCATAGCAGCTAATAGTGACAGGTCTCTCTCATCAAACTGAGAAGTCACTCCATAACAAGATTGTGAATATTTGACTATTTGAGACTGGGGTCAGCTGGGGTCTGAGTATGCTTCTGACCAGCAAATTTACTGAATATCTCCTAGGAATACAAGATTGATGCTTGCTTGCTTATTTATTTATTTAGGCAGAGTGTGACTCACTTGCTCTGGGTAGAGTGCTGTGACATCATAGCTCACGGCAACCTTAAACTCTTGGGTTTAAGCAATCCTCTTGTCTCAGCCTTTTGAGTAGCTGGAATTACAGCTACTAGGCATATGACACCATGACTGGCTAGTTTTCTATTTTTAGTACAGATAAGGGTTTTACTCTCTCACTCTGGTCTCAAACTCCTGAGCTCAAGCAATCCGTCTGCCTTGGCCTCCCAGAGTATTAGGATTATAGGCATGAGCCACTGTACCCGGTCAATACTTGCTTATTTTAATAGATGTTTTTAGGATCATTTGTTAAATTCACTTTCAAAGAAATCAAACCTTTATTCCTACTCATATGTAATATGTGAAAATACATATGATCTCTATATGATGTGATATCCATATGTTTAAAGCTTATATATTGTCTTCTGTAAATTTTCAATTTTCCTTATGAATACACAGAAATTCAACCACAAATAAATTGTCTTTTCAGTTATAAAAGTAAGCAAGCCTCTGATTTCTTAGTCTAACATGGAGCTCACGGGGTAAAGGAATGCTAAGTTTACAAGAATGTTAATATGAAACCCTAGCCTAGTGCTTTCTGAATTGTATATTTTTGCCAATTCATTTTATTTTTAGAATTAGTTTATACCATAGCTTATCACATGAAATATGATCAAATAATAAAACTGATATATTTTAGGCTGGAGTCTTGTTTAGTCATGAGGAAAATCCAAAAATCTTGCAGAGGAAATAATTTATTTCAATTTTTCTTAATCCATAAAAATATGACAGAGTTAAAGTGAGTTATATTAAGAGTATGAAATGAATTGGAGAGCTAGTCTAGATATGACAAAATTGAATGCAGATTTTTTTTTTGTTTACATTAGACTTCCGATTATCTGTACTACTGAGATTCGATTACTTAGTTCAGTGGCTCTCCACTCTAACTATGCATTGAATTTTCTGGTGAGCTTTTCATAATATACCAGTGACCTTCCCCAGACCAAACTGAATCAGAATCTCTAGGGGTGGGACCTGGGTATCAATATTTATGAAAATGTCTCATATGATTCTAATACCCAGAGGGCGTTAAGAATCATCGACTTAAGTGTAATAGAGAGTCTGTCCCCAGAAGCATGAATAATCACATGGCCTTGTTCTGGAAGATGCCATTGTAGATTTATTACCAGCAGATAGCAGTAGAGGGAAATTTTAAAAAGCAGACCAGACGCCAGCCCTGATTAAGCAGCCCAGCCAATGCACATTGGGCACCAAAGAGAATTTTTAAGGATTAAAGAATTTCTTAAATATTATTCTCAAGGGTGTGTTTTTTGGCTTTTTCTAAAATTTATACTTGGGTCTGATATTTGGAAAGTTTAATACATGCGACCAAGGCAAAGAATATGAAAGCCTGGAAAGGGTGGGGAGGAAAAAATTGTTCTTTCTCAAGGACTTCTTTGCTTCCAAAGAATGCAAAGTTATTACGAGAAATATGCTTGTCTATTTATTTTATGGTGTACAATGTGATGTTTTGATATACGTATACACTGTGGAATGATTCAATCAAGCTGATTAATACTCCTCACATACTTATCATTCTTATGATAACACTTAAAATCTATTCTCCTAGAAATTTTCAAGTGTATTGTATGCTATAATTAATTATAGCTACCATTCTATATAACAGATCTCCAGAACTTATTCTTCCTAACTGAAATTTTGTATCCTTGAACCAACATCTGTATCTATCTATATCTATATTTATCTATGTTTTAAATTATTAGGACTTTGGAAAGAATCATGGAATTTAAAGTTAAAGGTAGGGGAATCTTGATGCCATGAAAATGTGATTTTTGTTGTTGTTGTTATTGTTTTTGCAGTTTTGGCTGGGGCTGGCGAACCCTCCACCCTCCATATATGAGCCCGGCGCCCTACCCACTGAGCCACAGGCACTGCCTGAAAATGTGATCTTCAGCAACTTCTCTATGAATCTCAGTCGCTTTGTAAAATCAGGTTTAGACGGAAAAATAATGCAAATACAAACTACTTTTAAAATGTTCAAGCATGCGAGTGCTATTTTCTTTGATTAAAGTTGGCTTTCAGGCATATTGGAATTTCAAGGTCAATCCCCTCCCAATAGCTTTTGAGGATCCACCATGTGCTGAGGCCTAAACCAAGGAGACCTGTTGCATTATCAAGTATGGTAAAAATACCAAAAACATACCATTGTTCTAAGTACTGGGACAAACCTTGACTTTGCCTTGGTGTTCCAAGAATTAACTAATAAGGAGTTAATGGTTCAGTTAACGTTACTTAAATGTGCCTAAACTAGGACATTATCTTTTAGAATGCTGGCCTCTGGAAAGCAGCCGAGTTTTAAAATGTTTATATCCTCATGTACCTCTTGCCCCAAAGGCTTAATAAAGATTCCAGTTGGAATTAAATTTACAATATGGTGACTGGACATTTCATCTTTACTAAGATACAATATAATCCCCTTCGAGCATTGTATTTCATTTATGTAAATATCTACAGTTTGCAGATGTCTGCCCCTTCTCCAACAAATTGCAAAAGACTGTTGATGATATTTGGCCTCCCAAGAGCTCACAGATTTGTTTACAAACTACTCGCAGTATGATTTTCAAGCTCTGCAATCAAAATTGTGAGCCTCCACAGTCAGCTGCCTGGGCATTTCATAACACACAGCCTTATGTTGACAACACTTGACTCTTGTTTGTGTGCCTTAACCCCTCAACTGCACTGTAGTTACAGAAGAGCAGACAGCAGGACTTCGGTCCCCTTCCCAGCACACACTCAAAGAGTTTCTATAATGCATGGAGTGCAGAGGTTGGAAGGAGTGTGGCAGGCCATATGAGCTTACATTCTTACTAGGGAGTGAGGTTTAAAGATCCGAGGAAGTTAAAAGACTTGCCTAAGGTCAAGTTAGACCTTAGTAGTAGTCAGTTAGTAGCAAAATGAGAACTTGAACCTCAGAGTCTCAAATCCCAGATCTGATGGACGAATCAAGAAACATTAAGAAGCTCCAAGATCTGACGGCTTGAAAGGCCACCAATGAAAAGGGATAACACCTGTAGAACTGTCTTTCTCCTCCCGGTTCCCTGCAGGTCCCTGTGAGGGAAAGGTACTGGGCTACAAGTCCAAGTAGACACACAAAAGCAGAACTGTGGCATTTGAGGAGATAAAAGGATGTGGGGGGAAAAGTGGAAAGATTATTCTCTGGATAGAAAAACTGCAAATAGTAATGACTTCCCAGGCATTGGTGCTAAAATTAGTTTTCTACCCCACTGTGCAACTAGGAACCTTCCTAGACCTGATTCTGGAAAGAGAAGAACAATGTGACTTGCCAAAACTCTGAGTGAGGGCTGCCAGGACATCTGTCCATGTTGGCCTGGATTTGACTGGGTGAGATGATTGGGACAGGGATCTGTAAATAACAGAGCGCTAGCAAGCAAGAGGGAGATCACTGTGCTTTGTTTATTATAATCCAAGAAAGCCTTAGCTTTTGTTTGGAAGGGATGAATGGAATTTAGAACCAGAACAAAACAGAACCAAGAATGAATGGGACAGAATTAAATCTTGACCTTTAAAATGCAAAATGGCTACACTGCTTGCTGCCTTCATCACAAGAAAGACCCAACTTGCTACAAATGAAGTGCCCTTGGTATTTTCTCATTCCGAGGTACTTAGGAAGCCCTTCTCTCTTATTGAATTCAAATGGACACATAGTTAATATTTCAAAAGCTGATGAAACAGGACAGCTTTGGAAGTAAAATCTTATGTAATGACGTGATTTGGGGAATTCTGGCACTTGGAAATTTGCAAAGTTAAAAATCAGTTTTAGCTTTGTTGCTTTTGAGATAGTAAAGACAGAAAAACAATTAAGATCATAAGTCATATCTCCCTCGAACAACCCAGCACCTGTGGGTGGGTTGGTATGATGTCCAGCTAATTTGGGTGTGTTCTTGGTACTCAAACTGAATATCCAGTTATCCCCATAATTATCTTAGGAGCCAAGAGCTAACTGTGCAAAAAGCTAAATCTCAGATGCAGATGGAAAGACCATCTAAAGCTAAGATGCAAATGAGCTCAGGCCCAAAATAAACCCAGACCAGAAAAACTAAAAACTCAAAGATTAGGCATGGATGGACGATTCTTCTCTGAATAGGAAAAAAATCTGCAAATATCAGTGACATCCCAGGCACTTGTGTTACAGTGAGTCTTATATTTTTATAAGAGACACAGAACTGAAATCTCTAAGTTTACACATCACACTAAGTTTTCTAGAAGCAAAATGCCAAGTTAATTAGAATAAATGGCGGCAGAGCTCACTGAGTTCTGAGAAGGTTGAGAATAGACAATTTCAAGGCAGGCAAGCGTAAAAGGAAACCAGGCTTAAATAATTATGGAATTCTGATGTCCCTGTGAATTGTCCTTGTGGAGTTTTCTGAAAGCATGAGCTCAAAATACCACAACTAAAAACAGATGTCAACAAAATGTAAAGCGTTCTCAGGAAGGAATGTGCAAACTAAACTCTTACAAACTGTCATGTACCCAGAATCTTCAAGGCAATCTCAGTTGCCACATTCCAAGACCTAATGGAGAAGAGTCAGAACTGCACCTGATAGGCGCCCGGGGCTTCCTCAGTAGGATTCCTCAGGATGAAAGCTTGGAGGGGCTTTGGAGATGACATTCCGTACGAGAGCATCACTGGGGACCATCAGAGCAGAACTTCCAGGGTGCCGACTGCCCCTGCTCTAGGCTGAGCACCTCGCAGGCGTGAAGCTTCTCATTTATTATGCAGTTGCCCCATGAAGTAAGGAAATTATTAACCCACTTTATAGAAAGAACTGAGGCTTAGAGAAGTTAAATAAAAGCTGCAACGGGGCAAGAATTCCAACGAAGGCTGTTTGACTCCTGAGCTTCTGACTTTCCTAAATTGCTTTCCTTTTGAGTTTTCATAAAACTTCAACTTCCTTTCTCCTGGAGAGTCCAGAGTGCCGCCATTAGTAATCAACGGCTCCTTTTTGATTTGTGTGTGGCTAACACCCCTCCTGACTGCCCACCCACCTCTCTTCTGGGGGTACAGAGATAGTATTTTTCCTCCAGAAAGTGGGGACACTGAGCCACCCAGCTTGAGTACAGACTAAGAATAGAGCAGAACTGATATTTTGAAAGTGTAATTCAAAAGGACTGAATTTAAAATAGATTCCTGAATGCCTATAAAATTAAGGAATTCCTTGTCCTACCAGACGGTATAGGTTGAAAATGTCAATGAGTTGAAGAAAGCCTGAAAGGCACTCTGAGATGGTCCATCCCAGTGGCTGATCCCAGGACAGTGGGGATATCTGAGGTACATGTCTCATCCTTGGGAAATGGTGTAGCACCGAAATCACATCCCTCAGTGTTACTGGCAAAGACCATTTTACACTGGATAAATTAGAGTCTAGTCTAGTTGAAACATTTTTACTTAACTTTCTTTAGGTTCCTTAGTGACAACAATTTGGGGGAGAGTATCTAAAATAACTATGTAGTTAACAGCTCTGAAATTCAGTAGCTATTTTATGATGACATTTTCTGCTGTTTCCATTCACTATGATCTTACTTTGCTCATCACGTGTCCTTTTGATAACGTTTATAGACATTGTGGTTTGCATTTATTATCTTTATGTGCCCTTCTCAGACCGAAGTAGCACGATCGATGTTAACAATACGTAGCCACCAAGCATCTGTCAGGACTTGGGGTCCTGTGCTACTTGCTCGCTACCTTTATAGTTAGCCCCAAAGTGCGGTGATGCAGTTACCGCTTACTCAACAAATGTGGCAAACACTTCCTTAGTTCAAAATAATACAAGATCTGCTCAACTGATTAATGGCAACAAATATTTGACCAAGCAAAAAAACCCCAAGATAACAAAATACGAACTATTATATTTTCCTCTAATTTGATCTCTGAGGTCATTAAGTTTACAAACTCATCTTAGAGAATGTACTTTGAAGGGTGAACTAGGAGCTGACATTGGTGTGTAGCTTCCCGAGGGGAGCACTTCCAAGGCGACTGTTGGGAAATTAAGCAATGAGGAATGTAGCACTTTTTCTGGGAGGAGTTCATGAACTTAATTGTCCGACCTCGTATATTTCTTACAAAATTTGAGATACAAGTTTGTATATTGGGTATGTGGATCGGGTCATTTTCAGGGCTCTGATAGCATCACCCTAAGCATAAACCCCAATTTTCTTGCCACCGTCAGCCAGGCCCTGTATGATAGCAATGCTGCCAGCATCATCACTGGCCCTGGTGATGATGATGATGAAGCTCCCACCCATACTGGTTTCCACTTAGAGCAACTTCCCAAAGCAAGTTGTTTGCACATGCTGTTCCCTCTTCCTACCTCTTACCTGAGAAAGATGGATCTTTCTTACCTGCCACCTCTTCAGAAAGACCACAGTGCAAAGCAAAAATAAATGTGTGAGGTCAATAGGCAAGCAGGATTTGCCAAAACTGACCAGGATTGAGTAACCATGGAAAACTTCCTGTCAATATACACCTTTACCAATAATAATAATAACAAATCCAGAGAATTGCTTTCCCGCTAATCCATTTCTTCATGAAATCGTCATTTAATCCACTCCAAGTAGATTATTGACCACTACCACACTTTAATTCTGGACACCAAAAATAAACTGTCTTCTCCTTTGAGTTTTCAATCTTTCATCTCAATTGTTTGTTTAAGATAATTTATTTTTGATAGATTTAGTCTAGTTTAAGTTTAAATAAATATGAGGATTTATTCCTTCTACTCCTATCCATGAAAAATGAAGTTTGACATATGGGTCATTAAGGAACAGAAAGGGGAAAGCCCAGGGGCTTTGCTGGTTGGTGGGTTATCCTCCGATGCCAGGTTCCCAGGTGCATTAGGCATTTTATCTTTCCCCACTCTGTTAACTGGGTGGTCGTCTCCCCCTGAGCCTTATTTCTCTCCCCGCTGGGGGTCGTTTATGACCATATTTTAGAAGCTTCTGCACATTAAGCCCACAGAAGGGAAAGCCCAGCCGTGAGGTGTTTCTGGTGGTGACGCAGTTACCTTTAGATCCCAATGTCTTTACGCCTCATTATAGTACTGTTAAAAGTCGGCTGCCTTTCCTGGACCCACAACATTCAAACTGTGGGTAATGAACCTTGTGCCCTCCATGAGGCTGGCAGAGTGACTGTGAGGAGAGAAGGGAGCTTGTGCCAGAAATTCTCTGTGGCATGATGTGCTAAGAGATCCCTTACAAAGATATCTCCTCAGTCAAACTTTATTTCAAGTGTGCCATCCTTTGACTTCTACATACTTACATCTTAAGCTCCCAGCCGATGAGGTTCCTAATTCTTGTCCTTCCCTGATGCACTAGGCTGGTACCTTCTAGATGTCTGAGTATGCATAGCAATGCAGAAACTTTTCTCTTTCAATATTTGTACATACATAGTTCTTTAATATTTCAGGATACTTGGAGCTAAGCAACACCCACAGTTCTTGCCTGATGATTCAAGTGCTAAAAAAGAAAAAGAAAAAAATCTGCTAAATTTTATCTTTCACAGGGAGAACAACAGAGCTCTGAGTCCTGTGGATTAAAGAAGTGGTTCCTGAATTTTGTTTATGTCAAAATTCGAGCAAAAAACAAAAGCAAAAATCCCTGTAGATTACGAATTCCCAGATCCTACCCATGGAGATACTGATTAAGGCCTAGGAATTTGTCTTCTTTTAAAAATTTTTTCTTAAACTAGGGCCCCTGGGAATTCTGAGAAAGGCCCACAGACTATGCTCTGAGAACTCTGGAATCATCTCCAGATGATTTCTCCTCTTCCTTCTCCTCCATCTTCTGCTTCCTCCTCCTCCTCTTCATTTGGTTCATTTAGGAAAATATTCTTGTCTTCTCCCATTATCCGGCCTCCTGATGTGAAGTGTGTCAAGCAGCTATTTTTAGGAAGATGGAGTAGCTGTGTATTAACTGCTGGCAGAATTTAGAAGTGGGACTAAGAACTTCAGGAAAGCCAAGAGACCACTGTCTCCAGAGTCCTGGTATTGGCTGGCACAAAATCACCTTTCTTATTTTTTTAGGTGAATCTCCTGGCATGATGTAAAACAGTGGAGAAATTCAACAGCACACCATTCTCAGATCCTAATCAGGAAGCACTGCTCCCCGTGCCGCTCCACCATGACAGAGACAGGCAAACACACGGCAATCTGCAGTCCTACCAAGTTCAAAGCCATCATACACAGGAGCTCAGGAAGAAGTTGCCACAGGTCTCTCAGGCAGCCACAGTGGAAAGCTCTGGGAGCTGATTACCCAGGATAATTCACAGGCTACGAGAGGAGCAGAGCTTTTGAAGGAGCAGTTGGGGAAGGTGAACGTAGCAAGACTGATTTAAGTGGCTGCACAGACAAAGGCATTTAAATGCAAGCAAAGTCTTTCATTTTTATCAGTGAAACAAAACAGCTGTCCTGTTAGTCTTGACACCATCATCTGGGCTGTGAGATGTCAGGTGGTCAACAACATCCTCTCTCACCAAGCCAGGAAATGATGTCTCCATGGATCCCTTGAGGGATAAACAGGGGGAAATGCTCATTGTCTTTTGAACATATCACTGTTGGAATGGGAAGAAAGGAGTTGCCAAAATGGGTGAATGGTGAATAGTGGGGCTGGAATCTAGCAGTGTTTGTACCCACCTCCTTGCAGTTGAAGTTGCAGTCCTGGGAGGATAATCCTAGGAGAGAAAGGAGCACTTTAGAAAACTACTTTTTTCCCCCAGAAGCAGAATGGCTCTGTCCTCTGTGTTGCTGCTAAGGAGTCAGCCCTCTGCATTGCCTTGTCAAAGAGGGAGTTAACGCATTTCCCCTATGCCTAGAGAGGGAATCCTGAAGGGATTCCACAAGAGGAATGACCCCAAAGGGTCCCTCCTATGAGCAGGAAACAAGCAGTCCTTACAGAGTCACTCAACTTCTATACATTTCTTCTTCCAATTCTCCCAAAGCCACCTCAAACTTTCAAGAATATCCTTTGCATGGATGCCTCTTAGACCCTCGGTTTATTCTATGTGCAGTGGAAGAGCAGGTACTGTAGTGTATTATCATCCAACAAAAATCACCAAAGATGTCCTGTAGATCTACCCAAGTCTGTCCGTGCATCAAACAACTACTGGAAACCGCAGTTCTGAACCATCAGTCACTGTTTGGCAACTGATATAAGATAAAGGCTTTACCAATAATTTGTGTCAACATATGGCCTCTTAGAATGAATAATGTGTAGATTTGTTCTGCTCCTGTGCGGACTATACACTACGAATGCTGAAAAGCTAATGTGCTAGCTCACTTACTCTTCACTCACCTACCAATGGGCTGCTATTAGCCCATTGCCTCGTTTAATAGTTAATACAACCATTTTGCAGTTAATATACCTCTGAGGGACGGATTCTTCCATTGCTCTACCTGCAGGGCCCCAAACCTACACCAGAAGAAGGTCTTCTGCTTATATAAAATAATGTAGATAAATATTAAATAATGAAATATACAAAATAAATTGGCTCAAAATGTTTTCTCACTTGTATTGTATTTTCATACAGGGTAGACATAAAGTTCATGTGCAATTTACTATGTTAAACTATTTTATTTTTTATTTATTTATTTTTATTGTTTGGGGTTCATTGAGGGTATAAAGAATTAGTAGGTTACCCTGATTGTATTTGTTAGGTACAGTTCTTATAATTGTGTCCTGCCCCCAAGAGGTGTGCCATATACCATAACCCTCCACCCCTCCCTCTTCCTCTCTCCCCACTCCCTCATTTACCTGTCCCCCACTTTGAATTGATTTAAGTTTTTCTCTTATGGGGGTATGTATTAGATCATCTACTGGCTTCATATTAGCATTGAGTACATGGGATTCTTGCTTCTCCATTCTTGTGATACTTTACTAAGAAGAATGTGTTCCAACTCAATTCAGGTTAATACAAAAGATGTAAAGTCTCCATCTTTTTAATGGCTGAATAATATTCCATGGTATACATATACCACAGCTTATTAATTTATTCCTGGGTTGGTGGGCATTTAGATTATTTCCACATCTTGGTGATTGATCGTAAATTGAGCTGTGGTAAAGAGTCTAGTGCAAATGCCCTGATTTTTTTTCTTCTGGGTAGATGCCTCAAAATGGGATTGCAGGATCAAATGGGAGGTCTAATTTGAGTTCTCTGAGGATTCTCCCCACTTCCTTCCAAAAAGGTTGCATTAGTTTGTAGTCCCACCAATAGTGTAAAAGTGTTCCCTCCCTTTTTTAACAGCCACACCAGCTTCTGCAGCTTTGAGACTTTGTGATGTGAGTTATTTTCACTGGGGTTGGGTGATATCTCATGTTACCTATTTTAAATTGCACAAGAACTTTATGTCCACCCTGTGTTATAGAACACGTTCATTGTAATGATTACCTTGAACATGATCATAGAGCCCTGGAAAGCCATGAAACACTCTGAAGAAGAAAATAGCAGGTGAGCTAAGAGACTCATAGAATTACAGAGACAGGATCAGTCAGTTCTCTCATCCTAGTGGGAGAAACTGAGACCCAGGAAAGTGAACGAAATTGTTCAAGGTCACAAAATTAGTGGCAGATCCAGGCCTCAATTATAGTTTCTGGACACTAAGTCAAGAAGTCTTATCACCACAATGGCGGACTAAATAATATCTCTTTTCAAAGGGTCTCAAATTAATTACAAGTTGTGTGATGATAATATTGATGACTTTTCTGCAGAACTAACCCCCGAACCCTCTGATCATCATGAAATGGTGCTCACATCCTCTAATGGTTTGAATGATTGCGTCTACCCCGAAATTCATGTGGAACCTCAATGTCCACCCAATAGTATGAAGAGGTGGGGCCTTTAGGAGGTGATTAGGTTGTGAAGGCTCCTCCTTAGTGAATGGGATCAAGGCCCTTATGAAATAGGCTTCAAACAGGATTCAGCCCTTTTTACTCTTTTGTCTCTTCTACCAGGTAGAGACACAGCATTTAAAGGACCAACAAAGATGGGGCCCTCACCAGACGCTGAACGTGCTGGTGCCTTGATGTAGGACTCACCAGACTCCAGAACTAAGGAGCAATGCAGCAGTACAAATGAACTAAGATGGCCCCAGCTCCTTTGGCTAATTTCACCTCGTTTAATTGGAGCATGTAAAATTCTCTTCCTCCTTTGGTTGGTGGTCTTTCCAACCGAAAGCATTTTGCCATCTAAAGGGCTATTCTGGGGAGTGGGGTACTCTGCCCATTCATGCTTATCTTTAAAAAGGTCCTCAGGACCTGCCATCCCTCCCTTTGTCTGCCCCTGTCTGGGCAGCTGTGGCAGAGAGCACTACTTCCCTTCTTGACAGAATCAGTGGCTACCTAAGGTCTCTTATTCATTCACGAACTAATTGATAACACTGGGTGCCAGGCTCTGAGCTAAGGTCTGTATTGATAGCCACAGTACATACATGATGCCTGCTCAGATGGTGCTCGATTCAGTGTTTTGAAATAAATGTTTTGATGACAAATCAGATGGTTTACAATTAAAAATATTTTGTTTGAACATAGTACACCCTACCACAAAACAATCTTGCTGTTAATATGCCTATGTTATTTTTTGTTTATTATTGTTTCCAAGAGTTATGACCAAGGGAGAAATCATGAAATACAAGATGGTGATGATGATAGAAAGAAACTTCGTGTTGTTCGAGTAGAAGCAAGAAACAGGGCTGGTTAATTATAAAGGAAAGGAAATAAAAAGAGAAATAATTTCTTTCAAGAAGATAAAAGGAAATAAAAGCTGCATTCAGGAAACAACTGTGTGGTATGAATATACTTGGTGAAAAAAATTGGAAAAATACAGAATCCAGGTATCAATTAATAACCAAGAATATGATGGCAGAATAATTTTTAATGTTGTAAAAACTGTTATCCTTTTCTGGCTCTTGTGAATGAGTGTGTGTATATCTTTATTCCAGGAAAGATGAAAAAGATACATGTGATCCGTGGATAAAATCCAAAGCAGGAAAGCCTTGTATCTGGAGTGCTGGTTTTGGGGAGTCACATTCTGAACCAGCACCAACAAGTCTCTGTCAGCTTACAGATAGTGAACTGATTATAAATGTGACCAAGTGGAAAAACCTCCCTGCTGAACTAGTCATCAGCACTTTGATAAGAAGGTGACAATCTAATGATAGGTACAAGTTCAGAGACTCACTAAAATTAAAAGAGGGAAAAAACAAAAAGGAGAGAAAAGTGGTAGATCTCTCAATCAGTCTCCTTAACACAAAGGGCCCCAGTCTCGGATTTCCTTGCTGTTCCAACCCCCCCAGGGGAGGGTCACTAACACCGCATTTGTTCTAAACACAGTGGTGTTTTTAGACCTGGGCTGAAAGCTGAATTGGCAACACTGCTTGACCCTGACTGCACCTTCTTTTCTGAGAGCAGATTTTCCCTCCTGCCTCTCTGGCTCCTTTTTACTCTCCTGCCCTCTTGCAGGTTCTGTCCTGCCTTCTCTCACCCCACGTACTCTTCTATTAATAATGGAATATTCTGCGCTCTCTGACTAGAGGTACCACATGTATTTTGCTGACCCTCAAACTTATCCCTAGCCAAGATCTTCTAGACCTGCACATCCACCAGTTCACCAACCACCTTCGCATGAATAAGGCATCTCCAACCGAACACATCCAAGAAGCACGGAGCCCTCCTATCACTCATCAATGAATACCTGTCATTTACCCAGGCAAGCCCAGCCAGACTCCCAAGCCCCATCCATCCTTCTTTTCTCTTCTTTAGATCACAAATATTTATGAACCATAACTATGCTAGGTGTGTCCAGGAAGAGTAGTAAACAAGGTCAAAATAGTCCTTACCCTCATGGAGTGTATAGCTTTGGACACCTGCTAACTCTCTGTGGTGTTATTCTCCAAACAGTCCCCTCTGTCTAATCCCATGGCTGCTTCCTGACTTTAAGTATCCATCATTTCTTGCCTTGATTGCCTTAATAGCTTCCTAATTATTCCTCTAATTCTCGGCTTGCCTTTCCAAACCATTTCTGCATATCTGCCTAAAACCAATCTTATCACACTGTCATCACTCATATGCCTCAATGGCTCCTCACTGCCCTTAGGATAAGGGTAGAAACCCTCATTAAGTGGCCAAAAGGAAGTGTTAGACTAAAGCCTGTAGAAACCCTGGGAAGGTCAACCTGAAGTCTTTAAATATGCATCAACATTGTTAATCAGGAAACACCAGTTCCACAATAAATATCCATTTATATCTAAAGTTAGAAGTTTGCTCTCTGCATTAACTATCACAGGGCATGTTTAAAGAGCACATGCTTCATACACATATGAAACGGGGATCTTGCTCCACATGTTGACATGTTATGTAACCTTCTCTTCTAATTTGCACATTTAGATGTCTTTCCATGTCATTAAACATTCTACCACATCATTTAAATGTCTACACAGTATTTAACTGACTTGTTTCCTTCTTAATTGGATCTTTTCCAAAGTGATATATGTACAGGTTTAAAAAAATCAAATAGTATCCGAGAGTTTAAAGTAAAAACAATTGTACTCTGTGACATCTGTCCCCACTGAAGTGCTGGTCCCCGGAAGCAGCTGAGACTATTTTACCTGTTTCTTCTCTTCCTTTATCTCTGGGTTTCCAACGCATATGTGTGTGTTGCTTCTACTTTCTCTGCTGACTTCCCATCATTCACCCCCCAGGATAATCGGTCACTCAACAAATATTGCTCCCCTACTACATGGTAGGCACCATTCCAGCCATTAGGAATCCAGCGATGAGCAAGACACAAAGCTGTTGCGTTCATGAAAGTTAAATTCTAAGAGAAAGAAGATCACAAAAGCAAATGATTAAATAAAATAATTTAACATTAATTTAAAAAAACCACAATTTAACATACTGCTATGTGCTGTAAAGAAAATAAAATAGGGGGATAGAAATTTAAAAGACTGACTTCCAGTGAGGTAGACCAGCTATGTTTGCCGAGGTGGTGTCTGAGTTGGGCCGGGAGTGATGAGCAGAGCCTGCAACATGAAGGTCCAGCAGAAGAGCTGTGTGTAAGCACATGGGTTGGACGCATGTAACATGGGCCCACAACAATTGGGTAAGCAAGCGTAGCCCAGGGGCAGGTCATCCAGGGACCTGCTTCTATCGTCTTGATCTTCTAGTTCCTCATCTGTAAGGTCCCGGATGGCTCCTAACACCTGCAAGTTCAGGGAATTAAGTTCATGAACTCATCCTAGGAGAAGTGCTACATTCCCCATTGCTGAATATCACTATGGTCACCTTCAAAGTACTCCTGTTGGGAAGCTCTGCGTCAACGCCAGCACCTAGTCCACCCTTCAAAGCACTTTTTCTGGAATGAGTTTGAAAACCTAATAGACCTCATGGCCATTCCAGAAAAAGAGTTCCAAAATTGCTTCGGAGGATGGACTAGGCACTGGTGCTGGTGCATAGCTTCCTAAGAAGAGCATTCTGAAGGGGACTGTAGTGATATTCAGCAATGAGGTATGTAGCACTTTTTCTAGAATAAGTTCACAAACGAATTGTCCAAACTCATATGTTCCAAACAGCAAGACAGAGAAAGGAGGATAAGAGCACAACTCAGAACTTTCCCACCTCTTCTGCTCACATCTCATTGGCCGGACTTTAGTCACAGAGGCACACTTAGCTGCAAGAGAAACCTGGGAGGCAGTTTCTATTCTGGGCAGCCAAGCACCGAGCTAAAATTCTTTCTCTGTGAAAGAAGAGAACAAGGATCAGAGAACAACTGGTTTCCTCCCAAAAGAACATTTTACATGAGGAGAGAGTGATGGCAAAGGCTCCAAGGAGAGAAGGAACTTGACTTGTTAAAGAAGAGAAAGAAAGCCCATGTCGCTGAACAGAGGTTAAAGAAGGGAAGAGTAGAAGGATCTAAGATCCGGGCAGCAGACGGGACCAGAAAATGTAGGGAATTTAAAACCAGGGTAAGGAATTTCATTTTTATTCTAATTGCAATTGAAAGCTATAGGGGAGTTTTCAGCAAGAAACTGATTTGACCATTCTCTCTCATATCTACCCTCTCTCCAGTTCTTAACAGCATTGTATCACTAATTTTAATTGAATCATTAATCACTGTTTACACCATCATTAGTATGCAAATATTGTTTATTACAGAACCAAGTTGTGTACTAAGATTACCTTTCCTTTTCTGTACAGCCTTTAGTTTGCCTCAAGTTAATAGTATCTTCATTTTTCACATACATAATTATGCACACATATGCACAAAAATTCATCCCAGATTCTCCATCATATCATTGATCAACTCATCTATTTTGGGCAGCACTTGTGGCTCAGTGAGTAGGGCGCTGACCCCATATACCAAGGGTGGTGAGTTCGAGCCCAGCCCCAGCTGACCTGCAACAACAATAAAAATAGCTGGGCATTGTGGCAGGCACCTATAGTCCCAGCTACTCGGGAGGCTGAGGCAAGAGAATCAATCACCTAAGCCCAGGAGCTGGAGGTTGTTGTGACCTGTGAATCCTGGGCACTCTACTGAGGGCAACAAAGACAAACTCTGTCTCTATACAAAAAAAAAAAAAAAAAATCATCTATTTTGTCCGATTTGCTTTTATTCTGTCTTCCGAAATCTACTTGAAATCGCTCATCCATTGATGTCTCCACTATTACCATATTTTCCTTGTCCACATATTCCTTTGTATTATTTTTACAACCATGTTAATGAATCTTGAGATGAAAAGGGGAAACAGAAGCATGTTCTATCAATTGAACTGAAATTCCATTAACATTTTAGCTTAAGAATTCTCTTTTAGAGCAACGTTTAACCATATACATTTTGAATGTAACTCTCCTTTTGACCTTTTTTGGAGGCTACAGAAAAGATTAAATGGCTTCCGTATGTCTTTGTCAAATCATTGTTGCTTTGAGTGTGACTACATGCTAGGAGGGGAGAGGTGGCTTAGCTGTAACAGGGCCATATTCCCCTTCATCATTCACTCCCCGCTCTGACACACCTCTGCCCACCCCATTCTACTTCCCCTACAATGTAGTATGGCCTCTTGTACCCTTCTTTGTATATTCCACTCGCCCCGTTAAAGGCAAGCATCTCTGTCTTTCGGGTTGTTTTTGAACTGCTCACCTTATTCGCTAAATTACTACAGGGAACACTTAAATATTTTCGGCACATATGAACTTGCTACCTGTTCCTTGAGAGGAAGGCTTATTCACAACCATCTCTGATTTTTTTTTTTTTAGAAATACGCATAATATAAGTGACACTCTTAGCTTTTATCTCCCCTACAAGCATTTCAATTGTCCTCAAGCTTAAGATCCCACCTCAAATGCTACTGTGTCCCTGAAGATTTGCCCAAGGAGTCCAAGCCCCTATCCTCTGTCCACCATGGTGATTTACACATAAATCACGTTCAGTCAATGTTTCCTGAATGAATAAACCAAGATACCTGATGAGGATCATTATTTCAGAAAGCATTTTCAAGCTTCTGTCATTCCGGAGGAGGCTAGCTCTGCTAACTTCCAACACCATGCCCGACCCAGAAACAGATACTCAGCAAAAGGATACTTGACGTTTTCCTCTCCTGTTTATTTGGCATAGCAAGGATAATGTAAACAAACCCATCTGTTTCCTCTCATCCAGGGATTTCAAATGGTGACCAAAAAATCTTCATGCTGAACTTCCAATGACTCTGACTTATCTCACCTGTTCTTTGTCAGAAACTTGTTAAAAATTTTAATACATATGAATGTACTGCTAGGACACAGCCTGGAACAAGAATCCAGCAGTTCTTATGTAAAAGTCAACAGCTTTGAAACAGAAGATAAGTTTCTTGGCTGATTATCTGTCCTCATGACATGTGAATAGCTGGCCTGTTTAAAACACTATGCTTTTACTGTTTTTCTTTAACCTGGATCTTAACCAGGAATTATATATCATAGGCTTTAGCGCCAAAATGGACTACCTCATTAGCCTCTAGCTTTCAGAGAAGAGCTTTAAGAGCATGTTGCAATTTTAAAGTCTAAAACTTGGATAAAGATTTATATTTTATCTATTCTCATCAACACCATGGACCATTTTTATAAGGGACATTGCTTATTTAAGGTCAGCTGATGTTTTCCACACTGATATTTAAAACCCCTCCTGTCTCAAGTTGTCCATTCCAACTTATAATTATGAAGTTCATTTTGCTGCCCGGCTGCATTTGGAGGTGGTCAGTCTTTCCTGCACTGCATACAACTGCTTCATGGTATTGGAATGCTGCTGGGCATCTGCCCTGTATTCTATTACTAATTCAAGTAATTCTCATTGGACCAAAACTGTAGGCTTCTCATTATTAAGCATCATCATCTAGAAATTTCAGGCTATAATCTAGAAAACTATTTTGCTTAGGTTTAGATAATACATTTTAGAACATAACACTGAATTGAGCTTTCTGTATATTGTTCTCTTTTTAAACAGAGTCAATACAAAGATGCCCAATGTCATTGGCCCTAAGGGAAATGAGAATCAAAATTACAATGAGATGCCACTTCACCCTCACCATGATGGCTATACTATTAAAAAAACTATGACAAATGTTGATGAGAATGTAGAGAAATTGGAACTCTCATGCATTGCTGATGAGAACATAAAGTGATGCAGCACTTTGGAGAACAATTTAGCATTTCCTCAAAAGATTAAAATTTTTTTTCCCTTGGGGCCACCATGTTTTATTAGGTCAAGAGACCTGTGAGTTATATATGCTTCACAAGGCCCCAGGCTCAAAACTAGTGTAAGTTAAAAATAACTCACACGGCAATTAATGTGTTAAACATAGTTACTATATGACCCAGCAATCCTACTCCTAGGTATATATCTGAGAGAAAGGAGAATAGCTATACGTCCGCACAAAAACTTAATGTTTACATATAAGTTTACGCACAAAAACCAATGTTTACAGCAGCATTACTCGTGATAGCCAAAAAGTGGAAGCAACCCAAATATTTATCAAGAGATGAACAGATAAATAAAACATGGTATCTTCAAACAAAGGAATAGTATTTGGCCAGAAAAAGGAACTTAATTACTGATACCTGCTACAACATGGAGGAACCTTGGAAATATTACACTAAGTGAAAAAAGCCAATCGCAAAATACCACCTACTGTCTTATAAGATTCTGTTCATAAGAAATGTCCAGAATGGTGAAATCCACAGAGACAGAGAGAAGATTAGCTGCTGCTTAGGGTCAGGGAAAGCTGGCAGGAGAGAACGGGGGTGTGACCACGAATGGGCACAGGGTTTCTTTCGAGATGATAAAATGTTCTGAAACTGACCACGGTGATGGCTGCACAGCTCTGTAAATATGCTAAGAACCATTGACGTGTACATTTTAAATAGATGAATTATCCGGAGTGTTAATTATATCACAATAAAGCTTTAAAAAAACTTTGGGTTCAGCATTCTCCATGGATAAAAGACACTAATTTTAAAAGTTGACAGAGCAAAACAAGAATATTTGGCCTTTATTCCCCTTCCAGATACTGCTGCTTTTAGTTCACTTACAATTTTATCTGCTTATCCCATGAGATATGTAATCAGAACTCAAAGCCTCAGCAGGAAGTCCATCATAGTTCTTTCAAACAAACTTAAGAAACAGTTTAATAACATTATCTAATAGTGTATTAAAGCCTTGCTTTGATGCCATTTTATGATCCAAGGCGCTTGCTTTCCATTTTGAAATAACACAAGGGCTTATACAGATGAAGAAATTTGAATTTACTAAATTTTTCTCCTTGGGAAAAAAAAAAAAACCAGTCTATCATATTTGGGACAAAGCGAATGATGCTCTTAGGTATTTGCGATCCCTAATGTACTATAGTTCTATCAAGACCTAACCCATTAAATTAAGTTCAAAACGTTAAGAGTAGCACTCAAATGCATATAAAACCATCTTTGATTTAAATAGAAAGAATTGTTTAAAGATCAGTCCAACTGATCACCCATGAACTGTTTATATATTGTTCCTAAATTAGTTTCATGTGTATTCCATTTCACCAACTATTAACAGATCGTATAACTTTGATGTACACCAATCTCACTTTTCTCAAGATCTGAGACCACACAAATTAATTTCCCAAGTATTTATATTACATTTTGCCTGATTCTCTAAGGAAATTCTAAGTTTCTCAAAGGCAAGGATATCATCTTAAACTTCAATACCTCACAGAGACCCCACAATGGTAAGTAAGGTGTTTCTCAAACTAGTTTCCAGTCAAGCTGCAATACATACTGCAAGCGTTACTACTATATATTAACGTATGTGTGTATAGCAATATATTTCTATATCTACATATGTCTTTATCTCCTCATCTATCTTCTATTCATTATACTTCTTTACCAGCATATGACAGCCACCAAATCTTCAGGAACTCCCAACTTTCTTCAGCATACCCTCCAAATTCCTTAGTATAGATACTGAAGCTCTTTGCCAGCTTCCCCATCTGTCCTTTGTAGGCTGAGCCTCACATGCCAATACACCAGTTACCCAAAGCTCCACTTCCAGGCCGATGCTGCCAGACCTCCAGGCCTGTGCTGTCCTGTAGATTGCTATTCTGTCTGCAAAAAAATCTATCAGATTTTTAAGGTCCATGTCAAAAGTTACCTTCTCTACAGACCTTTCTTTTCCAGAATTAATTTCTCCTTTTACATGTCCCCTTAGCACTTGGTCTAGTATTCTTCTCCTATCCCAGCTTGACCAATCTGGTGCCTGGGGACATGTCTTCTCTCCTCATACGAATTCTCTGATGTTTGAGACTTTTTGTGAATAACCTCCCTAACAAAACACATGCTATATCCCCTTTATCCTACACAGAAAAATCACTCCATAAAAATGCTTGCTAGATGGAATTATGCTTATATTTAATCCCCATAACACCAAGAATGGTGAGGGACTTATAGCAGTTATTCAATAAATGTCAACTGATAGAATATAAGTTCCCAGAGGAAGGACTCAAATGCTCAGTGACTGATTTTAGTGACTATTGAACAAAAATGATAGATTTTGATACACACAAAAATTTACTCTCTAAATTGTTCCTACACTGATGCTGTTTTTTTTTTATTGATTTATTTATTTTTTTGAGACAGAGTCTCAAGCTGT
>CAUYQV010104636.1:0-22419 GCA_963574575.1 Galagoides demidoff | reverse complement strand
AGGAGCATACGCATTCTATCACGGACTCACATACTCTCAACTCTGTCTCTCGTGCCTGCAGAACACCAGCACGGCATCTCTCTGCTGAAGATTACCAAGCTCTACTAAAGACTAAGATCTATCTATTCTTTTTTTTTTTTTTGTGACGGAGCCTCAAGCTATCCCCCTGGGTAGAGTGCCATGGCATCACAGCTCATAGCAACCTCCAACTCCTGGGCTCAAGCGAATCTCCTGCCTCAGCCTCCCAAGTAGCTGGGACCACAGGCGCCTGCCACAACGCCTGGCCATTTTTTGGTTGCAGCCATCATTGTTGTTTGGTGGGCCCAGGCTGGGGATTCGAACCCGCCACCTTAGGTGTACTTGGCTTGCGCCCTAGCAGATTGAGCCACAGGCGCCGAGCCCAGAAGCAGATCTTGATAGTGGGTATCATACTGCAGTGGTCCCTCAGGATACATGGGTGACTGGTTCCAAGATATCTGCCCCCAGAACATGCCACCGTCCACAGACACTGAAATTCTGCAGTCAGTGCTGCAGAAGCATGTCCACAAAGTCAGCCCTCCAGATAACACCAGCGGTTTTCAGCCTGTGGGTCGTGACCCCTTTTAACAATGAAAATACGTTGCGGCATCAGGAAGGTTGAGAACCACTGATGTACACAGATTTCGTACCCCTTAGTATATTTCTGATCCACACTTAGTTGAAAAAAAATCTAGATATAAAGTGCACCCACATGTTTTCAGACTGGTGATGCCCCCAGAGTCAACTGTGGTTGCTCCAGCAATAAAAAAACAATAAGAAGAATTTTAAATAATGTCGTGTCAGTAAGTTTGGGAAAACTGGATGTAATGGATAAATGCTTAGAAAAATTAAATTTGCCAAAACTGACTCAGGAAAACCAGAAATCATGTAACCTTGGAGTAAAAAAAAAAATCAGTAGGTAAAAATCTCAGAGAAAACACCAGATGGTTTTTTCTCTTGAAGTTCTATCAAAACTTCCAAGGAGGAGTAAAGTCTTAACAGACTCTTTGTGGAAAGTGTAAATTGAAAAAGCTCAGAAGGAATTCATACCACCTCACTTTATGAGTCTGGCATCAGCTTGACCACTCACCCAAGCAAGGGATAGCTGAAGAAGGGAAAACTGCACACCAGACTCACCCCCTCCGCCCAGGTCAGGAGGCAAGGTACCTCAGTCAGGTTCCCAGTTCACCTGCCCCAGGAATACAAGATAGGCTTAGGCGTCAGACAGTCTGTTACTATGACTCAAGACTGAGAGGGGTTAGATACAGATGGTTTGTTTCTTTTAAGAGTCTGCAGTAACCCTTATTTTTCCTGCCCATTACTTTTTACCTCATAATGCACTCATAATATGGGTATTTTTTTTTTAATACCCATTTGTGAAAACAACAGCAACAAACTTTGGGGTAATTAGAAGCAGACAGGGGCTCAGCGCCGATAGTACAGTGGTTATGGCACCAGCCACATACACCAAAGCTGGTGGGTTCAAACCCAACCTGGGCTGGCTAAACAATAATGGCAACTGCAACAAAGAATAGCAGGTGTTATGATGGGCGCCCAGAGTCCCAGCTACTCGGGAGGCTGAGGCGAGAGAATCACTTAAGCCCAAGAGTTTGAGGTTGCTGTGAGCTCAACCACAGCACTTGACCAAGGGCAACATAGTGAGACTCTGTCTCAAAAAAAAAAAGAAAGACAGGACTTATTCATGCAGTAAAAGACTGGAAAGATTGGTACATTCACACTGTAGAGAACACAAAATTTGGGACGTTCCTGCCATAGACAGCACAGAGTGGGACACCAGCCTGGACATTGACACCCTAGACTGCAATACAAAGATGGAAATGAGCAAGATGTGTGTGCCAGGAACAGACATGACTGAGGATTACAGTAAGGGGGAGTCTCTAAAGCCTCATGAACCTGGAGAATGAAATTATAATGTCCATACAGGTAAAAATGAATTTTAAAAACAGTGATTCCACCCTCTTAACGTTTTTTGCAATGTTCTTAAATTTAAGAAGAGTTTGCTAGGCTGAGTGTGGTCGCTCATGCCTGTAATCCCAACACTCTGGGGAGGCTGAGGCGAGTGGATTGCCTGAGCTCACAAGTTTGAGACCAGCCTAAGCAAGTGGGAGACCTTGTCTCTGAAAAAAATAGACATGTTGTGGATAGCTGTAGTCCCAGCTACTCAGGAGGCTGGGACAAGAGGATCACTTGAGCCCAAGAGTTTGAGGTTGCTGTGAGCTGTGATGCCATAGCACTCTACCAGGGGCAACAAAGTGACACTCTGTTTCAAATAAAAATCTTTTACAATAAAGAAACATTTGTTTCTATTATCAAGTGAAATCACTTTTTATTGAAAAATAACATTGGAGCCAGGACCCCATCATGAGGTGCCATCAGAGCACAGGTATCTGGGACGTGAACACCTGAATTTATGGGGGTGAGTTTTGGCTTTTGTATTTGGGCATTTTTACAGTAATTTTTGTACTGCTCTACCTTGTTTAAATCCTTTACAAAGAATGTGTCCTTTTTACAAAATCAAAGTGGATTTTTTGACAAATACAAAGGTTAGAATCTGGGTGTCATGGCTCACGCAGATAATGCCAGCACTCTGGGCGGCCAAGGCAGGATGACTGCTGTAGCTCAGGAGTTCCATACCAACCTGAGACAGAGCAAGACCCCATCTCTAAAAAAAAAAAAAAAGAAACATAATAATAGGGCAGTGCCCGTAGCTCAGTGGGTAGGGCGCCAGCCACATACATCAAGGTTGGTGGGTTCGAACCCAGCCCAGGCCAGCTAAAACAATGACAACTGCAATAACAACAAATGAGCAGGCTTTGTAGCGGGCGCCTGTAGTCCCAGCTACTCAGAAGGCTGAAGTGAGAGAATCACTTGAGTCCAAGAGTTTGAGGTTGCTGTGAGCTATGACTCCAGGGTGACAAAGTGAGACTCTGTCTCCAAAAACAAAAACACACCCAGGAGCTAGTGTGACTGACCCTGTTCTGGGGAGGGCAGCCTCCTGTGGTTCCATGTTGTACTTACAGCATTGTTAAAGCCCTCCCCCCATAAAAAGAAATGGAGAGACTGGATAATTACGTACTGTATGAGAAAACAAAAATTATGTGAAAATCACAGAAAATGAAACAATGTGAGAGAAGGAAGAGCCCAGTGGTCAACCCAAAATGTGTGGGCAAGACAAGTGGATATGCTGGCAGGGCCACAGGGCCCCTGCTCCTGCTGTGTGACTCAGGGCAGTGTCTTGAGGTCTCTGAGCTCCTGAGGAACATGGAGTAACAGACACTCATTTTGAGCCTCTGATGAGTGCAGCCCAGCTTGCCCTGTTCCCTGGAACCGGCTGGTTGTGCCTCACAGGGGACGGTGTTCCCACAACCTGGTGAGCACAGAAGAGAGGGCTTGTCCTCGGGAGCCTGCCACACTGGCAGGGCGGACCGCACCTGGTGCTCAGAGAGGGAAAGAGGGACCTTATCCACATGGACTTGGGCCGGGCCACAGACTCCCGCACTGTGTGTGTCACTTGCACTTCCTGGGCTTCTCTCCTGGGGCTGCAGGTGACGTCCTATCTGGTGACATCATCCAGATCTGAGACCTCACAAGAGACTTTCAGACAGCTAGACTTGGGACTTCGGGGGAATGTGGAATGGGGTGAGGAAATTAGTAAGTTTCATAGAAGAATTGCTGACAGTCTGTGAGACAGGAGGGACGTACCACAGGTCAGGGTGCACCCCTCTGGCTCTAATAGGTACCACAGGATTTGGGGAGGGAAGGAACTTGGTGTCACTGCTGTCAAACAGCATGGAAAGGAGGAGTGAGTCAGTGCAGGAGCCTTCTACCTGCTCTACCCTTGGCTTCATGCCCCCCCCCACCCTACTGTCTGTCCCATCCCTTCCCTGACTGACCCCATGCTCCTCGGGCCACTAACACCATCTGCACTCCGCCACCCTGGTTGCGGTGGGGGGGTCTTCCCCGGTCCTTGAGCACCACAGGCCTTGCAGGGCTGTGATCTCAGCAGTGCTGCCACAATCCATGTGCGTTCCAGAGCCAGAAATTCATGAGTTGTTCTTTTTTTTTTTTTTTTTTTTTTGCAGTTTTTGGCTGTGGCTGGGTTTGAACTCGCCACCTCTGGCATATGGGGCTGGTGCCCTACTCCTTTGAGCCACAGGCACCGCCCCCACTAGTTGTTCTTAATGGTGTCTCCCTCCAGCCCCCACCAAGGGCTGTCAGTTCTGCCTCCACACCAGGAGCCAGGCCCTACCCCCATACATTCCCCTAACACTTCCCATGTTACCTTTCCCAAGTACACAGAGTGGTGTCACTCTGAGGCCCCACTCGGTCACTGGTGTGCCCCTCCCTGCCCTGGGCCACAAAGTGTGTCTGGTAGCCCACCTGTGGGTCCCACAGCACTGTACACTAAAGAACTCCAGGGCCACGGAAAATCAGCTAAGAGCATTCCACAGACACAGGCTGCAGTGAGAGAGTACTGCTGCCCTGACCCTGGGCATCTGGCTCCAGGAGAGACTAATGTCCTCCTAGTGAGGTCCTGACCCAGGGGTGCCTCTGTCAGTCCAGGACACCGGTCTGGACACAGGACCACCTGCCAGGCACCCTCATGCTTTGAGGACTGTCCCCACACGTGTTTGCTAGTCACTCAGGCTTCAATTGGGCAAGAGAAGTAAAAACAGTGTTGCTGCAGAACAGACTACACATCTTTGAAATTACTATAAAGAGTATAGTGCTGAGACATCTGGAGAACACTTACAGAACTAAAAATGGACCATTTTTATGGTCACATACATAGACCATTTTTTGCCATTTGATCCTGCAATTCCTTTATTAGGTTTATATCCAGAAGACCAAAAATCACATTACAACAAAGATATTTGTATTAGAATGTTTATTGCAGCCCAATTCATAATTGCTAGGTCATGGAAGAAGCCCAAGTGCCCATCGGCCCACAAATGGATCAATAAATTATTGTATATGTACACCGTGGAATATGATGCAGCCCTGAAGAAAGAGACTTTACCTCCTTCATGTTTACATGGATGGAACTGGAAAATGTTCTTCTTAGCAAAGTATCTCAAGAATGGAAGAAAAAGTATCCAATGTACACAGCCCTATTTTGAAACTAATTTACAGCTTTCATAGGAATAGTATAACCTAATTATAGCCTTAGAATATGGAGAGGGGGTGGGAGAGGAGGGGGGGTGGATGGGTGGAGGGAGGGTGACTGGTGTGGTCACCTCTATGGTTTATCTTACAAGTGTACAAGTGAATCTTTCTAAAAGCAGAGTATGGATGTCTTAACTCAATAACTAAGAAAATGACATGAAGGCTACATTAACCAGTTTGATGAGAGTATTTCAAAATGTATATGAAAACCCCACACTGTGCCCCATGATTGCATTAATATACACACCTATGATTTAATTTTTAAAAGGGGAGGCAACAAATTGAGACTCTGTCTTAAAAAAAATGAACTGTTATAAACATTAAATGAGATAATATCTTTTAAGAAATAAAACTTTAAGATACAACAATTTAATAAATATTAAAATTCCCTCAACATGAATGGTGTCTAATCCCAGTAAGATGAGTATAACCTACATAATAAGGCCCTCCATGATCTTGTCTCTTCTTCATCTCTAAACTCCATCTCTCAACAATTCCTCAAATTCACACCCTCCCTGTAGGCAGTCAGATGCCTAATGCCCTACACCTTTTCATATCTTTGTGCCTTTACAAAGAGTCTTTCCAAAATGTCCTCCCTCTTATCATCTTCACTCCCACTCCAATTTTCTGAAAACTTTGGTTCATTTTTCAAGCCCCAACCCATCCATTTCCTTGTCTCTGAAACACTTCCTGACCCACCTGAGAAAATTATGACAGTCATTAATCAACATTCAATAAATATGTGCTGAGCATTGTCCATGTGTCTGGCAAGACGCCAAGTTTAAGGTAACGTTACAGTAGTGAACCTGACAGACACAGACTCCAGATGGTAGCTTTTCAAAGTCCACAGTGCAGTGGAGAAGAAAAATCCTTATAAAATGTGTTTAGTGTGATGCTGAAGTACATAAAAGGTGCAATGGGAGTACATAGCAGAGAAATCAAACCTGGTCTGGGGTTAAGGAAGGTCTCCTGAGGAAACTTAAACTAAAAAGTGAGGGAATAGGAGTAACATTAAAATGGATGAAATGTTGTAAAAGTGTTAGAACCGCATGTACAAAGAGCCAAAAACAGAAGAAAAAGCATAACTTTCTTAGTAACTAAAAGATGTTCAACTGAGGTTCAGCGCCTGTAGTACAGTGGTTACAGCACCAGCCACATGCACCTAGGCTGGTGGGTTCGAACCCCACCTGGGCCAGCTATACAAAAATGGCAACTGCAACAAAAAAATAGCCAGTCGTTGTAGTGGCCACCTGTAGTCCCAGCTACATGGGAGGCTGAGGCAAGAGAATCACTTAAGCCCAGGAGTTGGAGGTTGCTGTGAGCTGTGATGCCACGGAACTCTACCCAGGGTGACATAGTAAGACTCTGTCTCAAAAAAAAAAAAAAAAGATGTTCAACTCATTGGATAATAGCATTGGAGAGAAGGAGGCTTAGAGAGGTAGTCAGAGATATGAACCAGGATCAGATCTCCAAGATTCATAGACTAAAGAAAACATGCCACATTTTAAACAACTCTAAGGTCTGATATGGGAGATTAATATCTTAGTGGCAAAGGATGAAGTTCAAGATGTAAGCAAGAAGAATTTTTTTTTAATTTTTTTATTAGATCATAATTGTGTACATTAATTCTATCATAGGATACAGTGTGTTGCTTCCATATACAGTTTGAAAAACTCTCATCCAACTGGCTAACATAGCCATTGTGTCTTTCTCATAATTGTTATGTTAAGACATTTATATTCGACCTTTAGACAAATTCACATGTACCCTAATAGGACAAATCATAGGTGTGATCCCCACAGCAAGAAGAATATTTTCCAGCTCTATCCATGTAAACATAAAAGAGGTAAAGTCTCCATCTTTTTTAATGCTGCATAGTATTCCATGGTGTACATATAGCATAATTGATTAATCCATTCATGGGTCAATGGGCACTTGGGTTTCTTCCAAGACTTGGCAATTATGAACTGAGCTACAATGAACTATCTGGTGCAAATATCTTTGTTGCCAAGTGATTTTTGGTCTTTTGGATAAACACCTAGTAGAGGAACTACAGGATCAAACAGCAGGTCTACATTTAGATCCTTGAGTGTTCTCCAAACTTCTTTCCAAAAGGAACATACTAGCTTGCATTCCCACCAGCAGAAATATTCCCTTTTCTCCACATCCATGCCAACATCTGTAGTTTTGGGATTTTGTGACATGGGCTACTCTTACCAGAGTTGGATGACATCTCAAAGATATATGACTTAATACAAAATAAATAAATAAATTATAAACAATGCTGTAGCACATAGCCTCGAACCAACCAAAAACAAACAAACAAACAAAAGATGTAAGTAAGAGCCAGAGATCCAAGTGACTTTTAAATCATTTTAAGAAACGTGGCTTGTGGTTTTAGGCTCAGAAAAGGCCAAGGTGCAGATTTCTTTGGTTATCCTAAATTCAAGTTCATCTGATACTAGCTGTCTCCACCATGAGCCTAAGTCCAAACCCAACAAGATCAAAGTCATGTATTCAAAGTACACCAGTGGTGAAGTCAGTGCCATTTCTCCCCTAAACCCCAAACTGGCCTCCTGGGCCTGTCTCCAAGAAAAGGTTGATGATGACATTGCCAAAGTAACTAGTGATAGAAAGGGTCTGAAAATTTCAGGGAAACTGAACATTCAGAATAGATAAGCTAAACTGAGTTGGTACCTTCTGCCTCTGCCCTACTTATCAGATATAACCACTATCAGACAGAAAGAAACAGAAAAACATTAAACACAACAGAAAAATCACTTTTGATGAGACTGTCAACATTGCCCAACAGATGTGGCGGTGATCTTTAGATAGACAACCCTCTAAAACCATTAGAGATCCTGGGAACTGTCTATTCTGTGGGCTGCAATGTTGACTGATGCCACCCAGTACAAAGGAAAAATGTTTCAATAAAGGATCATTTGACAACAACAAAAAAAAAAAGAAGAAGAAGAAGAAGAGAAAGAGGGAGAAGAAATGTGGACCTTACTTTAACAGAGCAATAAAAAGGTTTAAAGCAAAAGGGTGCCAAGATACAGTTTGCTTTTAGTAAAATCATTTGAGAGATCACAGTATAGAAAAGAGAGAAAGAATAGCAAAACTAAACGCAGAGAGATCAATCCAAAAATCTAATCCAGTAAGCCTAGCACAATGGCACATGCCTGTAATCGCACACAGAAGGCAGAAACAAGTGAATCACTTGAGCCCGGGAGTTTGAAGCTACAGTGCAGTATGATTGTGCTTGTAAATAGACATTTGTGTTGCTCTAGCCTGGGCAACATAGCAAGACTCCACACTCAGTGAGTAGGGTGTCAGCCCCATATACTAAGGGTGGTAAGTTCAAACCCAGCCCTGGCCAAACTGCAACAACAAAAAAAATTTTTTAATTAAAAAAAATAAAGTAAAATCATCATCATCATCATCATCCAGGATTGGCACCTGTGGCTCCAGGGGCTAAGGCACCAGCCACATACACCTGAGCTGGCGGGTTTGAATCCAGCCTGGGCCCACCAAAAAACAAAGATGGCTGCAACCAAAAATTGCCCAGGTGTTGTGGCAGGCGCCTGTAGTCCAGCTACTTAGGAGGCGGATGCAGGAGAATCACTTGAGCCCAGGGTTGGAGGTTGCTGTGAGCTGTGATGCCACAGCACTCTATCCAGGGCAACAGCTTAAGGCTCTGTCTCAAAAAATAATTAGTAATAATAATCATCATCATCCAGCAGCTCCAAAAGAAATAATGGTGGCTTACCACCTTTACCTCAAGAGATAGAATCACACTACTTAGTAACTGACTGAATGTGGACTTGCAAAATTCTAGCTTCATGTGGCTCTAGCTGGTATCACTTAAAGACACAAAATAATGCTAAATCAAGAATAGACTGAAGGAGAATGGAAGATCCATCTAGACATGTAGTTGAAGTAGCTGTGAGACATCCAAATGGATTAACCCAGTAGAGAAAATATATCTGAAATAAATATTACTTATCAGACTATAACAGTAACATTTTTTTTTGTGCCACCACCATACCTAAGGCCTTCCTAAAACAGATCTCTCTGAGAACACACTTAAAATTGAGGCACCACAGTTGGTTCTCCTTTCTCACTTCTCTTTGCATAATAATCCCACTTTACCCATCTTCAAACTAAACAAAGTGCACTGTCCTAAAGTGTGAAGAACACCATCTCTAGGGCATAAAAGGGACCATTTTAAGCACTGAGAAAGAATGAAGAGACCTACCTGTTTACATATATTTCTTATTAAGGGCAAAATATTGTCTATTTCAGGCCTAACGAATAATTACAAAACACAATATCATACAACAATTATCAAGCACACACAAAAACACTTGACAGATAGCTGGGAATTGTGGCGGGCGCCTGTAGTCCCAACTACTTAGGAGGCTAAGGCAAGAGAACCGCTTAAGCCCAAGAGTTGGAGGTTGCTGCGAGCTGTGACACCATAGCACTCTACTAAGGGTGACATAGTAAGACTCTGTCTCAAAAAAAAAAAAAAAAAAAAAAAACACTTGTCAGAGCATACACTAGGCCATAAAATAAGCCTCAGTAAAGTTTAAAGTATTAAAATTATATAAACTATGTCTTTCAATCAGTAGAAATAAATTACAAATCAATAACAGTAGGAAATTTGGAGAATTCACAATATATGGAAATTAGACCACACACTCCTAAATAACTAGTGGTTCAGGAGGAAATTGCAAGGAAAAATAGACTTTGAAATAAATGAAAATGAGAATACAACATGACAAATCTTACAGAAGGCAGATAAAGAAGTGCTCAGAGGAAAAGGGATTTCAAATAACCTAAACTTTCACTTTAAGAAAATGAAAAAAGGCTCAGCATCCATAGCACAGCGGTTACAACACCAGCCACATTCACTGAGGCTGGCGGGTTTGAACCCAGCCCTGCCCAGCTAAGCAATAATGACAACTGCAACAGAAAAATAGCCAGGCATGTCCACCAAAAATAGGTGGACATCTGTGGCAGACATCCAGCTACTTGGGAGGCTGAGGCAAGAGAATAGCTGAAGCCCAAGAGTTGGAGGTTGCTGTGAGCTGTGACGCCATAGCACTCTACCGAGGGTGACATAGTGAAACTCAGTCTCAAAAAAATAAAATGAAAAAAGAATAATTAACCAAGGCAAGTAAACAAAGAAAATGCCAAAGATTAGAACTGAGGTAAATGAAATAGGACAATGGGAAACAATAGAGAAAATCACCAACACTGAAAATTGATTCTTTGAAAAGAACCATTAAAATGACATTTAGCTATCTGGAACATTAATTTTTTTAAAAAACTCAAATTACTAAAATTAAGAACAAAAGATGGGACCTCATTACCAAGCTTATAAGAATAAAAAGGATTATTAAGGAACATTATGAACATTGTCAATAGTTATACCAACAAATAAGATAACTTACATGAAACTGACAATTTCCTAGAAATACACAAATTACTTAAGAAATGGAATATCTGAATATGCCTATAACAAGGGAGAAGATCAAATTAGTAATTTCAAAACTTCCCACAGGAAAAAAGCACAGCCCAGATGGCTTCAATGGAGAATTCTACCAAACATCCAAAGAATGGCAGTCCTCCGTAAGATCTTCCAAAAAAGAGAAAAGGAAAGAGAAAACTAACTCTGTAAGGCCAGTATTTCCATGATACCAGACCAAGTCAAAGATTTCACAAGAAAACTACAGATTAGTATTGTTTTATTAACACAAACACAAAATCACCGACAACACTAACAAAAACTGACCAACAGTACAGGTGCCAGAATTTCTTTCTGAAGGATATCCTTGTTCTTGGGGAATGAACCCACAGACCACTGAGATCAGAGATAAAATAGGATTTATTAGATAGGAAATAAGGGAAGGAAAAAAAGGCACCAGAGCCTCTGGGAGAGACAGGGAGACCCAAGTGGGAAATCCTCCCCCCACACGTGGGTCTTTAGTCTAGGGGCTTCATACCGTTTGGGGAATTACACTTAGTCAGGATTTATCAGACTTCAACATTGATTAATGACTGAATGAGGATATTAATAAATGAATGCAATTCCTTCAGTTCCAAGAAAAAGTGATAGGAGGTCCACTCCAGAAAGGGCCCTGCATACATGAAATGCTAAAAAAGCTTCTGCTGTTTTTCTCCTGTTTTGCTAGTATTCAGAGAATGCAGTTTGGATAGAAAATGTGTCTTCACTTAGGCCTAGAAAACAGGGAGTGGGGAGGAATCTGTCCAACCCTGAATGGGAGACACCCTGTATTAGTACCACATAGGATTTCTCAGGAACTGCAAAACAGCTTCAACATATGAAAATCAACTAATGTATTATTAATAAAGGACAAAACCATACAATCATCACAATGCACATATGTATAAAAAATCTAGCATCCCTGAATTAACTACCTCCCACTCACCAGAAGGGGCACCATAAAAGAGGAAGAAATAACACACATGCAGAATTGTCTCACACACCAACATAAAAAACAGAAATTTGCAGAATGTATGAAAAATTATGACTTGAGTATATTATTTCTATAAGAAACTCACTTAAAATACAAAGATATAATTAAGTAGAAAGTAAAAGAATAGGAAAATATATACCACTTGAGTATTAATCAAAGGGCACTTGAATATTTTCTGGCAGCACAATTCACAATTTCAAAGATGTGGGATCAACCTAAGAACCCACCAATTCATCAGTGGATTAACAAAATATGGTATATATACACCATGGAGTACTACTCATCCATAAAAAGGAATAAATTAGTATATTTTGCAGCAGTTTGGACAGAACTGGAGATCACTATCCTAAACGAAATATCTCAAGAAGGTTAAAAACAAATACTACATGTACTCTCTAATAATTTGGAACTAACTGATGGGCACACATTGGTACAGAAAAAATTAAAAAAACATTGGAAATCAAGAAGGGGGAAGGGTTAAAATCCACCTAACAGGTAAAATGAACCTATGTGGGTGTCTGGCACATTTACAGCTATTATGAAAGCTATTCATGTATCAAAAATATTTGAACATGGTTAATATTTTGAAATTTAAAAAAATTAATCAAGGGAAAGCTACCTGGGCATAGTAGCTCACACATATAATCCCAACTACTCAGAAGGCTAAAGCAGGAGGATTGCTTCAGGCTAGGAGTTCAAGACCAGCATAGGCAACACAGCAAGACTCTCTCTCTAAAACAATTTTAAAAATTAGTTTGGCATGATGGCACATGCCTATTTTCCTAGCAACTCAGGAGGCTGATGCAAGAGGATTTCTTAATCCTTCCTTCAGAAGGTCAAGGCTGCAGTGAACTATGATCATGCCAGTGCAGTCTAGCCCAGGTTAACAGACCAAAGCCCTGTCTTTAAAAAAGGAGAGAAGTTATATTAATTTCAAATGGAATAGTTCTCAAAGTAAACAAAATCACTAGAAATAAATGTGGATCTTTCTAAATAATGTAAAGGTTAATTCACCAAGAAAACATAACCAATCCTATATGTGCATACAGATAATAATAGGACTTAGAAAACATAAAGGAGTACAAGGTCTGAGCAGGCAAAATAAGAAGCAAACTTGAAATTAAAATAATCATGTCTGGCCAGGTATACTGACTCATGCCTACACTCCTAGAATCTTAGGAGGCCAAGTGACAAGGATCATTTGAAGGCCAGGAGTTCGAGACCACCCTGAGCAACACAGTGAGACCCTGTCCTAACAAAAAATACAAAACTTAGCTACGTGTAGTGATTCATACCTATAATCCCAGCTACTCAGGAGGCTGAGGCAGGAAGATCACTTGAGCTCAGGAGTCTCAGGTTCTAGTGGAGAAAGGGAAAAGTTCATTTTACCTGTTAGGTGGATTTCAACACAAAGATGGAATGTTTTGGAGGAGGAGGAAGGCCTGACTGTAAGGGACTTCTGACCATTTTCTCAATCTCTAACAGTAATTGTCGAGGTCAGTGAGGATTAAAAGGTCAAAGGTGCCATTTTCAGGCCATTGTCTAGTTTGTACATAGGCCAAGTAATATTACAGAAAAAGATGAGGCATTTAGGTTTAAGGTCAGAATAAAGGTATAGAGGCTTGAGGTGAGTAATATTCCTTCTTTGAGTTCATCTTGTGAACCCTCTCAAATTTTCCTTGCATGGGCCAAACTGACCCTCCCCAATCTCAATTTTCCATTGTCTTCCTTCCACCCAGCAGACAACCCTCCCCCTTCTGCCCCTCTACAACCCCTCCTTAGCCTCCTCCCTACCTGCAAAATTCCATCCCTTCCCCTCTCTCCACCACCCCCACCCACCTTCCACCATACATGGGCCAAAAGGAAAGATCGTGGACCCAGGTGGGAAAGGAATGATGGCAGACCCAACTTCCCAACCTCATACTAGATCTAGCCACTCCTTTGGACCTTCACTTCCAGACCACCACAACTTCTATACCCACTCCAAGAAGTTGCAGGAAGAGACGGTATCACCAAGGGTTCATGTTCCCTTTTTCTCTCAGACCTGTCCCACATAAGTCAGAAAATTAGGTTTCTTCTCCACAGATCCCACAAAATACTCTCAAGAATTTGGATATCTACCCCAATCACTTAAGCCCAAGAGTTAGAGGTTTCTGTGGGCTGTGACACCACAGCACTCTACTGAGGGCAACATAGTGAGACTCTGGTCTCAGAAAGGAAAAAAAAAGTAGCCCATAAGGCCGTGAATTATGACAAACTAAAAGAAATAACCCAAATACAGGGTTTCCGTCCAGTTTTTAGCCCATGTTAACAAAGCCCTCCACCACTATTCCACCCTATTCTGGGAGAGTAATGAGGGCAGGCTCATTATCAACATGCATTTTATCTCCCAGTCTGTACCCGATATCCAGAAAAGATTCCAAAAAACCACTAGGGCCCTCAGACTCCCCAATGAGATCTCATCCACCTGGACATCAAGGTCTTCAATAACCAAGAAGAGGCTGCTAAGCAGCAACACCTCTCAGACCTCCAGTTATTGGTTTCTGCCATTAGACAAACCCTGGCTACTTCTCAAAACTCCTCTGGACAACATGGAAAAAGAAAACCTCACCCAGGTCCACGCTTCAAGTGCAGTAAAGTTAGCCACTGGGATGCAGCAGTTAATTTTATTGAATACCAAAACCCAAAACACCCCCAAGCCATATCCAGCCTGCAGAAGTCCTTGCTGGAAGTATGACTGCCCAGGTCCTTTTGAGGATCCGGTTGTCAGTCACTCCCAGGACCTGGCTGAATTCCCCAAACTATTGGGCTTGTCTGCCGAAGAGTGACAGCTCCCAAGAGTCAGCAGGCCGCTTGGACAATCACCAAGACTGAGGTCTAGGTAACTCTCCTAGTGGAAGGTAAGCTAATCTCTTTTCTTATTGATACAGGGGCTCCATACTCCACCTTACCCTACTACAAGAGTCCTTTACAACAAACAGGGATCTCAATAATGGGTATTAATGGCAATTTGCTATGCCCTCACACTACTCCACCCTTATGGTGCTCACTTTCTGGACACTCTTTTTCACATTCATTCCTTATCATTCCTTCATGCAGCATCCCCTTACTAGACACAGATATCCACTCAAGATTATAAACAACCCTGATGATTCTCACCGACTCCCACTTCTCACTACGTATCCTACTTCTCTCTAACCCCTCCCCTAAAACCTCTCCATTCTCTCAATCCAACCTCCCTATAGACCCCACTGTCTGGGATACCTCTCTTCCTTCTATAGCCTCCCATCATTCACCCATTCTCATTGACCTCCAACCCCAACATCCATATCCTTCCCTTATACAATACCCAATCCCCATGGCAGCCCTCAGGGGGGTAAACCACTCATCCTCAAACTCCTGTTGGCAAGTATTCTCAAACCTACTAACTCACCCTACAACACTCTCATCCTTCCAGTAAAAAATATGATGGTTCATATTAGTTAGTGCAACACTTACAGACTATCAATGAAATTGTTCAGCCTATCTACTCAGTAGTCCCTAATCCCTATACCCTCCTATCTGCCATTTCTTCCAATACCTCCCACTATACAGTTTTAGATCTCAAAGATCCCTTTTTTACCATCCCCATCTATGAGCTCTCCCAAACCCTCTTTGCCTTCACCTGGACTGACCCTGATTCCTCCACCAGCCAACAACTCACCTGGAGAGTTCCCCCACAAGGATTTAGAGACAGTCATGACTTTGGTCAGCCACTTCAGGCCGACCTCCAACAGTTAACTTTATCAAACAATTCCACAGTTCTTTGTACTTAGATGACCTCTTATGCAGCCCCTGCCCCACTGCCTTCCAGCAAGTCACCACTCACTCTCTTTCCTCACTACCTAGCAGTATAGAGTGCCCCGTCCCCTTCCAAAGATCAGTTAACCTCTCCGTTCAATACCTTAGCATCCTCTTACAGGAACGAGAAAAACTCACTCCCTCTGATTGCATTCAGGCCATCTCCACCTTACTCCTTCCCCAAACAAAAATGTCCTCTTCTCCTTCCTGGGGTTCTAGGATATTTTAGAGACTGGATTCCCAATTTTGTGGCCACAGGTAAATCTTCATACACCACCGCTAAAGGTTCCCCAACTGATCTCCTAGATCCACACCAGCTTTGATCAAGGACCTTCCTCTCCCTACAACCCTCTCTGCCCTAAGCACTCTCCCTCCATCTCCTTAATCCCTGCTATCCATTTTATCTCTCATTGTCAGAGAGATGTGCATTAGGGGTCCTTACACAGAAACCTCACAATAATCACCTCCCAGTAGCATTCCTCTTAAAACAGAATTCACAGCCCTAGGCTGGCCCCCTTGCCTCCGAGCAGTGGCAGTCACATCTCTCCTTTACCTGGAGGACCAGAAACTTACCCATTGTGCCCCCACATATCTACTTACCCCTCATAACATTCCAACCCTTTTAAAACACCAACACACTTATTATCTTTACTATCCACGCTTCACTTACTTCAGCTCCTAATCCTCTTTACTGAAAACCCAAACCTTCACTTACTCCTTGGCCCAGCATATAACCCTTCATCTCCATTAGCAGCCCTCCACTCACATAACCCTCCCATTTCCCATAACTCATTCCATGATTGCTAGTCTTTAATGATGGTAATACTACACCCTTTTCCCAGCATCTCCCTCTTTCTGTTACCTATCCCTGAAGACATCTGATTTCTTGGCAGCACTTCTTCTAAACCCACACTACTCACTCCACTGACAAAGCAGGCTTTGCTACTGTGTCTTCTTCCCCTATTATCACCTCTACTACTCTGCCCCCTGCACACACCTCCTCACATCAGGCACAACTCTTAACCTTCAGTAAAGCCTTACAACTCTCATGAGGCCACTCCATTAACATACACAGATTCTAAGTATACGTTCCAGATAATCCATCACCATGCAGCCATATGGCAAGAAAAAGATTCATTACCACCCAAGGCTCCTCTATTATCAACATCACACTCATTAAAAACCTCCTGAATATAGCCACTCTCCCAAAGGAAGTAAGCATCATCCACCATAAAAGTCACCAAAATAAAACAGATCCAATTTCCAAAGGCAACCAAAAAGCTGATATAGAAACCAAATGAACAGCTCAACACCCTTACACCTCCCCCACTCCAGAAGGGCAGTACTTGTCCTCAATAAATTTTCTCCAATATATACATCCAAAGAACAGGACAATTACCAGCATCTTCATAAGGGAAGGATAGTTCCTTCAACAGGAAAAATGTATTCTTTCTTCCTCCCAAGCACAGACTATCCTCTCATCTCTCCAAAATAGCCTTCACACTGGCTTCAAGCCTCCTTACACCCTTCTTTCTCCACTCCTTTCTCACCCATGACTATCTTCCCTTTTAAAACAGACAACCTTGCACAATCTACACCCAGGTCTCACACCAGGGAGCCATAAAAACACCCTCTTTTCCCATACATCAGGCCCAGATTTCTCAGCAGATTTTGAAGGCTAGGAGGAATGGGTTGATTTACTTAAAGTACTGAAGGGAAAAAAAATCAACAAAGAATCCTTTATCTAGAGAACCCAGATATAAAACCCCATCCATATATAGACAACCAATCTTTGACAAAGAAGACAAAGCCAAACATTGAAGAATGTCTATTCAATAAATAGTGCTAGGAAAATTAGATAGACCCATGTAGAAAACAAGATCTGTACCTCTCACCATTCACCAAAATTAACTCATGATGGATAAGAGATGTAAACCTAAGGAATGAAGAAGAATTCAATGACAAACCAACAGCCAAAATCATGCTAAATGGAGAAAAACTAAAAGCCTCTCTGATTAGAAGTGGAATAAAAACCCTTTCCCAGCCCTGCAGCCAGAAAATTGCTTGAGCTCCACGTCCCCGCCCAGCTGCTGCTGCCGGGCCACCACTCCCAGGCAACCAAGCGGGGCGCACCAAGGACTGATAGACCCAGTCTTCCTGCGTGGCTACTGCCGTTCAGCTGCCACTCCCAGGCACCCAAGAGAGGTGCAGCCAGGACTGATCGACCCACGCAGTCTACAGCGTGGCTACTGCCTCTGGGACACTGCTCCCAGGCACCCAAGTAGGGTGCACCAAGGACTGATCAACCCTCGCAGAGGCTGCTGCCACTTAGCTGCTACCTGAATGGGAAGCAGGGCTGATCGACTTGCATACTCCTCCCCCACCCCCACACAGCTACTGCAGCTTGGCTGCCACTCCAGCACACCCAGGACTGATCGACCTGTGCAGTCCCCAGCATGTCTGCTGCTGCTGGGCCACTCCTCCAGGCACCCAAGTGGGTGCATGGAGGACTGATTGACCCATGTAGTCACCTCTTCCCCAACCGCTGCTGCTGCTGGCCTGCCACTCCCAAGCACCCTAGCGGGGCGCAAGGAGTATGATCAACCCAGGCATAGGCTGCTGCCACTAAGGTGCTGCTCCCAAGCACCCCAACCAGGAGGTAAGGAGGGATGATCAACCTGCACACTCCCCCCACAGGGCCACTGCTGCTCCTGGGCACTCAAGCAGGGTGTACCCAGGACTGATCAATCTGCCCAGTCTCACACCCCAGGCCCAGCTGCCCGAGAACTGCAAGAGGACAGTCAGTTGAGAGGGAACCACACTTGCGTGGCAGTACCCCAAGGTGAAGACCAGCAACCACAGCGGCTAGAACAATCCAGCTTACACCCCTGAGGCTTTCAGGACAGACATGGTCTAACTCTTCCAGCTTGTTGCCAGCATCTTCTCCAGTAGCAGCCACTGGCTGAAGGGTTTTGTCTCCAAACAGTGCAAATTCAGCATGGGGCGGAATCAGCAGAAAAACTCTGCTAAACCAGCATAACCAGAGTAGATCAAGTCCCCTAAGGAAGGATGGAGCAAATGCAATTGAAGATCACATGCATAAACAGATGGCTAAGATGACAGAAATTGAGTTCAGAATCTGGATAGCAAATAATATTAACAGAATGGAGAAAAGGAAGGATTTAGAATTTCAAACTATTCAAAAGCTGTCTTAAGAATCCAATGATTTCTTTTTTTTTTAATTCAATAATTTCAAAGATAAAGTGACCAAAGATTTTGAAACACTGAGGCAAGAGCTTGCGGCCCTCAAAAATACAGTAGAATCCCTCAGTAACAGAATGCAGCAGGCAGAAGAAAGGAACTCTCACATTGAAGACAAAGCTTCTGAACGTGCCTAAGGACTCAAGGATGAAGAGAAATGGAGATCCAAAATAGATCTTTCTCTTGGAGACCTCAGGGGTAATTCAAAGAAAGCTAATATTTGTCTTATAGGAATCCCTGAAGGCGACGAAGTTGCTTCACAAAGAACAGAGCCTCTTTTCATGAAAATTATGAAAGAGAAATTTCCAAACATGCCAAGAGATTCTGAAATTCAGATAGCAGACAGTTTCAGAACCCCAGCACGACTCAACATGAACAAGATATCCCCCAGGCACATCACCACTTCACTAAAGTTAATATGAAAGAGAAAATTCTGAAAGCAGCCAAACATAAGAAAACTATAACCTACAAGGGGAAGAATATTGGAATGACTACAGATCTCACTGCTGAAACCTATCAGGCTAGAAGAGGGTAGTCATTTACTTTTAATCTCCTAAAACAAAATAACTTTCAACCCAGGATCCTGTATCCAGCTAAACTGAGTTTCATTTATGGTGGAGAAATTAAATACTTTAATGACATTCACATGTTGAAGAAATTTGCTATAACTAAACCAGCCCTCCAGGATATTCTCAGATCTAACCTCCATAATGACCAGTGCAATCCTCCACCACATAAACTCACACAGAAAATTTTGATCAAATTCCAGCTTCCACAGTGTTGAAAGGATTAAAGATATTCACTGGACTTTCGAAAAACTTGATACCCAAAAGTATACCAGGCTTATCAATATTCTCCATCAATGTCAAAGGTTTAAATTACCCTCTAAAGAGGCATAGCCTGGCTGACTGGATACAAAAACTCAGGCCAGATATCTACCGCATACAAGAATCCCAGCTTTCCCATCTTACCCTAAAAGACAAATATAGACTCAGGGTGAAGGGATGCTCATCTATATTCCAAACAAATGTAAAACAGAAAAAAGCAAGTGTTGCAATTTTATTCACATATTCAGTAGGCTTTAAACTAACAAAGCAAGCAAGGATAAAGATGGACACTTTATATTTGTTAAGAGTAATACTCAAAAAAAAAAAAAAAGAGTAATACTCAATACAATGACATTTCAATCATCAGTATTCATGCACCCAACCAGAATGCACCTCAATTTATAAGAGACACTCTAATAGGCATGAGCAACTTGATTACTCCCAGCTCCATCATAATCGGAGATTTTAATACTCCTTTGGCAGTGCTGGATAGATCCTCCAACAACAAGCTTAGCAAAGAAATTTTAGATTTAAACTTAACTGTTCAACATTTGGATTTAACAGACATCTACAGAACATTTTATCCTAAAAAAACTGAATACACATTTTTCTCATCGGCCCTGTAAGCCTTCCTCAAGAAAACGGAAAGAGAGGAAGTTAATAGCTTCATGGGACATCTCAAGCAACCGGAAAATGAAGAACACTCCAATCCCAAACCCAGCAGAAGAACAGAAATAACCAAAATTAGAGCAGAATTAAATGAAATTGAAAACAAAAGGATTATACAACAGATCAATAAATGAAAAAGTTGGTTTTTTGAAAAGGTCAATAAGATAGATAAACCTTTGGCCAACCTAACCAGGAAAAAAAGAGTAAAATCTTTAATTTCATCAATCCCCCCAAATGGTAAAGACAAAAGAACAACAGACCCTTTAGAAATTCAAACAATCCTTAATGAATATTACAAGAAAATTTATTCTCAAAAATATGAAAATCTGAAAAAAATCAACCAATACTTGGAAGCACGCCACCTTCCAAGACTTAGCCAGAAGGAAGTAGAAATGTTGGACAGGCCTATATCAAGTTCTGAAATATCATCAACTATACAAAATCTCCCTAAAAAGAAAAGCCTGGGACCAGATGGCTTCACCTCAGAATTGTACCAAACCTTTAAAGAGGAACTAGTACCTATACTACTTAACCTTTTCCAAAATATAGAAAAAGATGGAATACTACCCAACACATTCTATGAAGCAAACATCACTTGATCCCCAAACCAGGAAAACACCCAAAAAAGAACTAAAATTACAGACCAATATCACTAATGAATATTGATGCGAAAATATTCAACAAGATCCTAACCAACAGAATCCAGCAACACATCAAAAAAATTATACACCACGACCCAGTGGATTTTCTCCCAGGATCTCAAGGCTGGTTCAACATATGTAAATCTACAAATGTAATTCACCACATAAACAAATTAAAAAAACAAAGACCATATGATTCTCTCAATTGATGCAGAAAAAGCTTTTGATAATATCCAGCACCCCTTCATGATCAGAACACTTAAGAAAATTGGCATAAAAGGGACATTTCTCAAATTGATTAGAGGCCATCTACAGCAAGCCCACAGCCAATATCATACTGAATGAAGTTAAACTGAAATAATTTTCACTCAGATTAGGAACCAGGCAAGGGTGACCATTGTCTCCATTGCTCTTTAACATTGTAATGGAAGTTTTAGCCATCACAGTTAGGGAAGAAAAGGCAATCAAGGGTATCCATATAGGATCAGAAGAGATTAAACTTTCACTCTTCGCAGATGACATGATTGTATTCTGGAAAACACTCAGGATTCTACTACAAAACTCTTAGAAGTGATCAAGGAAGACAGCAGCCTCTCAGGTTACAAAATCAACACTCATAAATCGGTAGCCTTTATATATACCAACAGTCAAGGTGAAAAAATAGTCAAGAACTCTATTCCATTTACAGCAGTACCAAAGAAGATGAAGTATCTAGGAGTTTACCTAACAAAGGACGTGAAGGACCTTTATAAAGAGAACTATGAAACTCTAAGAAAAGAAATAGCTGAAAATGTTAACAAATGGAAAAACATACCATGCTTATGGCTGGGAAGAATTAACGTTGTTAAAATGTCCATACTACCCCAAGCAATATATATTTTTAATGCAATCCCTATTAAAGTTCCATTGTCATACTTTAAAGATCTTGAAAAAATAATACTTCATTTTATATGGAATCAGAAAAAACCTCGAATAGCCAAGACATTACTCAGAAATAAAAACAAAGCAGGAGGAATCACGCTACCAGACATCAGACTATACTATAAATCCATAGTGATCAAAACAGCATGGTACTGGCAGAAAAACAGAGAGGTAGATGTATGGAACAGAATAGAGAACCAAGAGATGAACCGAGCTACTTACTGTTATATGATCTTTGACAAGCCAATTAAAAACAATGAGTGGGGAATAGATTCCCTACTTAACAAATGGTGCTGGGTAAACTGGCTGGCGACCTTCAGAAGACTGAAACTGGATCCACACCTTTCACCACTAACTAAGATAGACTCTCACTGGATTAAAGATTTAAACTTAAGACATAAAACTATATAAATACTAGAAGAAAGTGTAGGGAAAACACTTGAAGAAATCGGCTTGGGCGAAAATTTTATGAAGAGGACCCCCTGGGCAATTGAAGCAACATCAAAAATACAGTACTAGGACCTCATCAAATTAAAAAGCTTCTGCACA